>BRZM01000029.1:3247523-3339744 GCA_033238685.1 Lates japonicus | reverse complement strand
TTTGTTGTTGTGTTGGGCTCTTTCAGTGTATAAGACCCTGAATAACAGAGTCTATTCTATGTTCTCTCTATCCATCTGTTTCTGGTCTTTATCTCACAAAAGCTCTAGTACTTGAATTCCTGGACCCTGCTTTTATGGGCTGACGTCTTACACAACCAGGGATCTGGAAATAATCCTCCTGTCTTAAAGAGCTCATTTAGTCTAGAGATGGAGTCTGTCAGCGATGGCACAGTGTGTGTGTGTGTGTGGTGGACCGAATCCTCTGTGCCTACCTATAAACAAAGACTCACAGGGAAGAGTCTACATTTACAAACACTAGCAGACAGTGTGCTAATATCAGATGACAGATGGATGCTCTGCGGTTAATATGGAAACCAGTCGCCCCCTGCTGGCATAAACAAACAATAAACTTTGCCATCCAGATGTGTCGCTGTAGTCCCTGGTGATTTAACACACAGTAGATGTGCTGCAGTAAACTTTGCTGCATTTGAAAAGGAAGGAAAGTGTTTCAACATGCTGATTTGATAACTGTGCCTGGTGTAAAGACCTCATTCATCACTCATCAGATGTTTTATGTTTCTATCTTAACATCAGAGATGTGTTGAGCCCGTTTCATTGATAAAAAAAATTATATATCAGAGTAACATTCCTGAAACATTCTCCCGCGGGACAGAAAGACCAGCTTGTTGCCATGGTATCAGCAACTGCTATCATAATACTAAACAACAGACAATAAACCAACCATTTTGCTACAGCGCTACCACAGACCTAATGTACAGCTGGCTTAAAATGACAGCATCCTCAGTGGGCTAGCTTTAATAACATCGCAACCTAACCACTACAGAGGCAGGCAAAGACGTCATGCTGTCAGCGTGGGAACAAGGCGAAGGCCACTGCCAGAAACTGCTGAGCAGGAAAGATACTTTTTCCCAATTTGAGGCCTCGAGGCAGAAAATGTAGGAGTGGACAGCATCATCAATTGGAGCAGGAGAAGGAGGGTATGATGCATAAACTGTAGGGGAACACCCTGAGTACAGTACTGTGGTATTCAGAATACATAAAACCACCAAGTTACACATTTCTGCAGCACTCCCAATTTGTGGCTTCCTTTGGTAACACAGTCCACTGCTTTCCTTATAGATAGAAGAGGTAGTATATAAATGAAAAAAAAAACTGCTAGCTGCTGAGATAATTTGGGACTGACTCTATCCAAACCCTCACTGGGCCCCGATTTTCTCACTTATTACTGCAACAGAAAACAGAAGATTGCACTCGAGGAGAGAAATGTCTGCAGCGGCTGTCAATCAGTCAGACTCTGGCAGCGCGAGAGCAGCGTTCCTGTAAATAAAGACCAGAATGAGAGAACTTTTTGTTTTGCAAAATACAACTATCATGCTTGGGTTAGGACTGTGATCTCTTCGGTGACAAATTGAGCAATCAAAAATAGGCCGTGAATAAACAGAGTCATTCTTTCCTGCTCTGGTGAAGTCATGCTTACAGACAATATTTACATCCCAGTAGTGGAAAGGCTCATTCATCCCGTGGCCTCTGGCTAGGTTCTTGTGGATAGGAGGCACTATGTTTACCAAACTCTCTGAGTGTCAATTGACTCTACACACACTTAAACAATCTCTCTGGCTCTCCTTGAGAATGGGAAACAGACTCTTACACTGGTATCTCCTTGCGTCAGCAGCAATACTGTAGGGGTGTAAGTGTGTGTGCGTGTGTTTGGGGGGGGGGGGGGGTTGGGGGGCACAGTAACCTGGCTTTGTTTTGCAGTGTATTGGTGGGGCCTGTGGACTCAGCAGGTGCTCTAATTACCGGCTCTCTGTGCCCCCCTCTACCCTGAAAAGGGAACAGCCTCCGAGCCGCCGTCGACTTTGATGTGGCCCAGATCCACCACACATGTGGGACATGAGCTCACTTAACGAACGCAGACGCTCTGCAAATGAACAGCCGCAGCGTGGTACTGCAATTTGATACTGGTATTTTCAGTAGGTGGTAAGACAGAGAGGGAAAGTAGGAGGAGGAGAAAAGAGTGAGAGATGGGGAAGTGAAGAGAAAGAACTAAATAAAAGAAAAAGTTGGCATCTAAACCTTTTTCTCTCCTCTTTTGTGAAGCTGCCAGTTCTAACCAGTCGGATGTTTTATCTTGGCCCACAGTGTGCCCGGACGGCTTTTACGGTCTTGACTGTGGCCAGATGTGCGAGTGCAGGAACGGTGCCCGCTGCCACCACATCACAGGAGACTGCCTATGCACCGCCGGCTGGGCAGGACCACACTGCATTCTGGGTAATGGAAGCCACATCATTAAAATGGGGTGTGAGGGAGGCCCTCTCTGCAGCCCATCACGACATCCTCTCCTTAAACACAACTATGATGTGTTTGTGAACAATTATCTCTATAATGAGACACTGCCAATGACTTTTTTTAGGGATGGGTAAGGGTGGAGAAAGGAGGGAGGACAAGGGTGCCCTCTGGCATACATGGTTTAATTGAGGTCTATTCTGGATAAATGCACCCACGTGTTTATAGTGATCAACATTAGCAAAGGGAGAACATAACTTGGAAGAGTCTTTTAGTAGCTAACCAATCAGTGTTCTCATGCTAAAGTTTCTTGAGGATTTCATGCCGTTGTTTTAATGAATCCAGTGAAATGCCCACTAAAGCTCTTAGTCTGTCATTCTGCAGTCTTATTCAAGACTTTCCTCTTGCCACAGCCATTTTGTGGTCCTAACTACCCAAGCCAGAGTCAGCAGAAAGCCACTAGCATGACTTAATGATGCATCTCTGTCATTAGCGCATTTTCCTCTTTCTTAGACCCCAAATGTCATCGTGGACTTTGATCATTCAGAAGTTTACAATATGTGTGCTGAAAACCCTAATGCCCTAAAATGTCCTTATTCATCTTCAGTGGATGTAGCTGCGGTGTGTTTAAAGGTAATGCTGAATGTGTTTTGTGTGTGTGTGTGCTGTATTATGCTATCATGTGTGCATGTGCCTGCTTGTGTGTGTGTGTGCTTTGTGTGGGCAGAATGCCCGGGGGGTCATTTCGGAGAGCACTGCGGTCAGACCTGTGAGTGTCAGAACGGAGCCAGGTGTGACCACATCACCGGGCGATGCAGCTGCGCGGCCGGTTGGACCGGAGTCAGCTGCCAACTGAGTGAGTATCTCATCACTCTCTCCCACAGAATGACAATGAACAAAAATATGTCAAAATATTTGCTGCTACTTTCTTAAAAGTACCCCACCAGTGGGACTGCATGCTTAGTCTGTTTCTTTAACCTCCCTGATATCTGACATCATTACTAACCATTTTTCAAACCACGCTGCTGTGTTCAGATCTCCACTGGTTTCATTCATTTCTATACAATCTGTGGATCAGTAAGGAGACTCTTAAAAACATGCTGGTGTGTGTTTTTTGACAGATGTGAACGTATCGTGATGTTCATTGTTACGGTTTACACAAATCAAGTGAGTTTAAGGAGTCTGACAGCTGAATTTCACAGTGCTCAGAAATTTTGCAAACAAAAATGGATATGTGTAACTATAAAGAAAACACATCAGTAAATCAAAAACTATCTTCACAACAGCTAAATTGAAATCCTGAATTTGAAAACACTGCAAAAATGCTGTGTTGGAAAGTAACTAAGTACATTTACTTAATTACTGTACTTACTGTAAGTACAATTTGAGTTACCTCTCCTTAACTTGAGTATTTCCATTTTATGCTACTTTATATTGGCACTTCACTACATTTCAGAGGGAAATATTACTGCTACTCAATCACATTTATTTGACAGCTTTAGTTACTAGTTACATTTATAATGAACATTTTACACAATGGATAATATGACAAGCTTTTAAAATACAACACATTGTCAAGTATTATACCAGTGGTTTCCAACTTTTTGGGCTTGTGACATCTTACAAAAAGCAGTGTGCAGTCGGGGTCACATTTCAGATGTCTGTTAGCTGTTAACAGCTTCACCAAATAGTGATTTTTTCCCCCTCTAAACTTCTCACATGGTTTCATTTCAATAAATGTTCAAATGATCCAATATCTCACCAAAAATCAAAGATTAGAGAAAAAGTTCAAAAACTGAAAACAGATTTGTGAATCAGAACTTTGTTTTTTCTCCCTCCCTCTCTCATTAATCATCATCCTCATGATCCCCTCAGATTTATCTGCTGTGTCCATGAATAAAACAAGTAGTAAGCAAGTAGTTCAAACTAGCTCCATCTCTAGCAGTAACAAGCTGCTTACACAGACACACTTTTGCTTCAGTATTAATCATCTAATGATGTCATATATAATAATGTACCAAACCACTACTTTTACCTTAACACTTTAACTACATTTTGTTGGGGCTGCTTCATCCCAACGTAACTGTCATTTGTCTTCTCGGCACTTCTCTCTATAACAAATAGATGTGCAAAGACTCATTCTCAAATCCCCTCCCCTACTTGAGACAATTGAGACAAATTACAGTACATCTTACATTACTTTTTCTCAGTGGGGATTCCCTAAAATATAATGACAGTAAGTGAATATCAGTCATGGGCCTTGGATGCTAAGATA
Source organism: Lates japonicus (assembly GCA_033238685.1). NCBI lineage: Eukaryota > Metazoa > Chordata > Actinopteri > Centropomidae > Lates > Lates japonicus. Next base: position 3,335,162 of record BRZM01000029.1, on the reverse strand, counting down.
GTGAGATGGATATTATTTTATTCTCATATTTTGATGATTACTATAAGTTTAATAATGTGTTCATTACTTGCTCATCTTGGATCTCATTCATTTAATTGTGTTATGTGATTTCAGCATGCCCTGCAGGACAATATGGGGAACACTGTACTGGCCAGTGTCTGTGTCAGAACGGGGGCTCTTGCAACAGCGTGACTGGTCAGTGCTCCTGCCCACCTGGTTGGACGGGAGCTGCCTGTGAGTTAGGTAAGCCCTACTTCCTAACTTCCATTCATCCACTGGGCTGGAGTCCATCCCATTCACACTTATCCCATTCACATGCCTGTCCTTAGACTTTTATATTTGTGAGATACATAATTTCTTCTATCTGAGGTTTCCTCTCTCTCCCTCTCTCCTAGAGTGTGAGGAAGGACGCTATGGAGAGAACTGCACCCAGGCCTGCAGTTGTACAAATGGCGGGAGATGTGACAGAGTGAGAGGAAGCTGTGTCTGTCTGCCTGGTTGGACAGGAGAGCTCTGTCAGTCAGGTGACTCCCTGAAACTCTCATCAGCATTGTTGTATCACAGCATATTTGTTTATATTTAGCATATTTTAGATTTTAATCAACAGTGTCTTGAATAAGCTGCACGATTATTTTTCACGATCATTCACTGATATTAGGGACAAAATATTTTGATTGTACTTTCCCTTTAAATAAACAGAGCGCCGCATCCACTTCTATGTTGTGCTGCACGCTAATTTAAGACTCGCCCTTATTCTCAGTACATTTCCCAGAAGCAAAAAAGCAAAAAAGAAAAATATAAATAAAATTGTTACCAACCAATACCAACACTTTTTTTTAAAACACAAAATTAAAACAAGGTAAAGAGCATTAATTTGACTCAGTGTGGATACATACCTGTGGCCAAATGAAATGCGATTCCATGGATTAATTCAGTCTGTCTTCGGGAGATAGATGGATAAACGTCATTGTTATGGATGAGCTGGACAAGGACAATTATTGCGTGAGGCAACACTGGCGACTTATTCCTCTTGGCCTTCAGGCTTTCATCCCACTGCAGTCTGTGGTGGTTTTTCCACGTGCTTGAACAAGCTAGGTGTGTTGCTTTGCGGCGCAGACACAAGTCACTCTTTGCACATGATTTGTTCTTGCTTAACATCACTTGCCCTGAATCCGAAATATTTCCAAACAACGAGGACAGTCTTTTTCTAAGGATGAGCTCTTCGCCTCCTACTCCAAACATTTGATTTGAATCTGTGACGGGCTGCTGCAGGGTGCGCGCGCATCGGCAGGACAGGTGCTAGGTGAGGGAGCGCTTGATTTGATGTTCAGAGGAGTTTTCTATGAGCGGGGCACGGATTTTAAATGTCAATATCGCTGACGATCGCCGTTTTTTTTTTTTTTTTTGTATCAATTAATCAACCTGTATTTGTGTAGTACCTTTCGTACAGGTTGGTGTAGTTTAACGTGCTTCTCAGATGACTGATAGGCCATTAATAAGAAATTGGGATTAAAGAGACAAGACAAATAAAATGCTGCCATTGAAATCACAGTAAATAAATCCAGATGCTAAAATACCAATATTGATACAACAGTTAGATAAAAGCTAGACAAGAAATAATTGTGGTCATCATTCATTTCCAATTAATTGTGAAGCCTTGTCTTGAATTGAAGCTTTTCTCTCCTGTGCTGTGTTTGCCAACATTTCTGTGTGACAGCAGCAAAACAATAGTGAAAGTTTACTTACTCCTGGAATCATAAAACTTGCTGTGTCAAAACATTTTGTGCAATTAGCCCAGGGTAAATAAGCCCAAAACTCCCCTGAAAATGTTAAAAAGCTTTGTTTGCAGGCTCTTAATGTTGCATGCTGAATGTGAACACCTGTGTGTTTTGTCTGAAGCCTGTTCTAAGGGATTCTTTGGAGAGGGCTGCGAGCAGAGGTGCGACTGTGTCCATAGTTCCAGTTGCCACCATGTGACGGGCCACTGTGAGTGCGAGCCAGGCTGGAGAGGAGGCCGGTGTGACAAACGTGAGTGTGTATAGGACCGAGGAAGTTGCAAGTGAATGAAAAAGGGAATAGAGGAGCTTTGAACATTAGGGTAAACTGACTGTGTGTGTGTGTGTGTGTGTGTGTGCTTGCATGTGTGTGTCGACCCCCTGCAGCCTGCCTCCCGGGGTACTATGGTGCTTCCTGTGCCCAGAGGTGCCAGTGCCAGGCCGGGGTGTCCTGTCACCATGAGACAGGGAGTTGTGGCTGCCCAGCTGGACTCACAGGACCTGGCTGTGAGAAAAGTGAGAATAAAAAGAACTCCTACCTTGGTAAAACAAATCTATATTACATAGATAGTCAGTAAAGTTTGTATTTTAAAGGTAAGAAGACAGTAAGATGTTTTTCTCAGTTTGTAGAGGGCATCTTAAATTCTCTAAGTGGACATTTTGTATCTCTCAGATGTCTTTTATGTATAACTGGCTGTCGAGAAAGCCTTGGCACATGTCTAATATCACTGTTACACATTTAAGACCATTTGGCTGACATTTGTGCCTTGTTGATAGAAACACTGTCAAACCACAATGCACCACTCCCATCAGGAAGAAAAGGCGCCATGGGATTGAAGTGATCACCAAGAATCCTTCTGTTAATACTAATTAAAATTTCCTTTTTTTCCCTCGTCCTCCTGGGAAAGATTACCATTTATTCCATTCCAGGAAATGCACTCCACACCAGCACTAAAGCCTCACTGTCACAGGACTTTATGCTAATGTTTCATTATTTAGACCATACCCTTTAGGGCTATATACGAGCAGCTTCACTCCTCAGCACCTCACCACTCCTTCTGCCTCCTCCACCCCTTGCCGCCTCAGCTCCCTTCCTCTCCTCACACACTCCCCAGACATCTGATAAATGTTACACACCGGTTGCCAAGTAAAACAGAAGGCATTGTTTTTGTCTCCTCAGCGGCGGATAAGGGCTTTTGGAAGGCAGACATGCATAATGACAGAGCCGTAATTGCCTCTTTAGTCTGGAGTCCTTTCTTATCTGTCCCCCACACTGCCTGCTGCTGCCTGACTGAGTAGCTGAGTGCCGCGGTCTCACCCGAAAACATGTTCGGTTCACAGATTCATCTTGTTCGCTATGACTGATTGTCCGCGGACTCCATTCATTATTGTGATGAGCGTGTATGTGTGTATGCAGAAAAGAGTGTGTGAAAGAATGTCCCTCTATGTCCATCTGGGTTCTGGGCACCAGGGAAAGTTGCTGGGAGTTTTGGTTTTGTTACCAGTCAATTCTGAATGTCCCAGTATGTTCACAGAGGAACCTGAGGAAGGAAAGGGAAATGGCATTTGTATTTGTTCCCACAAACCACTGAATGTGTGCCTGTGTCAGTCCCCTGTGTCTTAATTTAACCACGCATGGCTGTACAATGCAATGATCTACTGTCATGTCTGAGATGAATTTTTGAGCAATCATTCATTCATTTTTGGTGTGCAAAAGTGTATCACATGAAAGCTGTATATTTTAAGTACATCTACGGTATGTGACATGTTTCTGAATATATTATTCCAGCCTGTCCTGCTGGCATGTTTGGTCAAAACTGCAGCCAGCTGTGCCAGTGTTCAGGTGATCAAGAGCAGTGCCATCCTGTGACGGGGAAATGTAGCTGCTTACCTGGTTACTATGGTGCACACTGTGAGCTACGTAAGTTTTTGTTTTTTTCTGCTGTCAGTGTGGACTAATATTGGACATGTACTAATACGCATTTAGTTAAACAGGGAGTTGGGTGGGAAAAATATGAGAGCAGGGTACATATTTGGCCCGATTTGTGGCTTTCGGTTGAAGTCAAAGATTCACATATTAGTCATAAATAAAAGCCAGTCAGAACTTCAGTGAACTTTAGATTTTTAACTGATTGTTAAGTGTTCACATAGAATTTCCCTCAAGCACAAAGCAAAACTGATAATGACCTAAACTTAAAAAACTGGCTCAAATACTTGAACAACATAACAGCAGTTACCTTCCTCCCTCTTTTTTTCCTCTTTTTCTCCCCTTTCCTCCTTGTCGTCATGGTTTGTCTCCAGGATGTCGAGCGGGGACTTTTGGGCCAAACTGCAAGTCCAGGTGCAGCTGCATCAACGGTGGTCGCTGTGACTTCAGGACTGGAACTTGTTATTGTCCTCCTGGCTTCATTGGAGTTGACTGCAGCATAAGTAAGTCAGGAAACCTTGCACCTGTTTGCACTCTAGAATGGAAAAGTGTCTTGTCTCTCCGCGCCCCTTTGTTATGATTACTTGGAGTCAGTGTTTTAGTGTCATCACAGTCTCCATGCTGCACTGGAAAATTCTGGTCCATCACTGCTGAGGTGACCCACAGAGCCTGTGATCAAAGATATTTACAGTATCTTCATTAATTTTTGACTCACAGTTATGTGTAAATGAAAGCATGTTTATTTCCGCAGGTTGTCCAAGAGGGTACTTTGGAAAGGACTGTGCTAAGCTGTGCTCCTGTGGGGAAGGAGGGCAGTGCCACCCTGCAACTGGGAGGTGTATCTGTGCCCCTGGTAGGGTGGGACAGTCCTGCCAACACGGTAACTCTGAACTGATGTCTTGTGGTCTGGTGTTTTTAACTGGCTCGTGCTGGGGGGCTATGATACACCAGCTCTTTTGTTTGTGATGCAACTCAACAATTAGAAAGTTTACTTAGTTCATAGTACACCATTGTGAATAATTCAGATACATTCAATTTAATCAAAGTCTGATATACAAGTAATATTTTGCAGTAGTTAAGATGTCTTAGTGAAGCAAGGGGAATATTTATAAATACAGTTTGGTTGAAAGCGTATAATTTTGTATTATGGACTTTAATACTACTATGCAGTAAATATAATACATACTGGCATTTAAAAAATTTGGTGAATTTTATTTTGGGGCAAGAAGAAATTACTATTTATTAAATCACAAAAGGCAATTCCTCGTTCAGCTTTGAGATACAGATATCAAACATGGTTTGTATTCAGCCTTTTATCTTTTACCATTCTCTGGAGTATACAAAGAGTCACCACTGAGGCTGACATGCATCAGTGGGAACCACTGGCCCTAATGAGTTCTTCAGAAACAGGAGAAACCACCACTAAAATGAGGGTGTATTTTTCAACATTTCTCACTGTATATTTAAGTAACAAATTCTCCATTTCCTCAGTGTGAGGCCTCTGATGATCACAGGGCTGTTTTCCCGGGAAACAGAGGCAGAGTCGGGTTTTCTTAATCTCTCCTTTTATCAGCAATTCAGCTGGATTGCAAGCGGGGTTTTCCAGCGCTGCTTGTGCTAAATGTTCTCTTCTTTAGCCTCCTGCATGTACTTGGACATACCACCTCTTAAGTTCCTCTTGTTGAATGTTTACAGAAACCTATAAGTAGCTCTACTCTGTGTTCCGTGTCGCTGGATTTGGCAAGGAAGCAAACAAATAAACAGGGAAATCAAAGGCGGCATGCTTATTGTGCTCCCAATCTAAATTACCCAAAGAAACATGATTATTCTTTTATATCAGCGCCAAATTAGACTACTTTGCCATCTCTTTAATGAACTGTTGCTTAAATAAACATGAATGTGGTTAGTGCAATCTTGTATGTGTGTGTGTGTGTGTGTGTGTGAAAGAGACAGATAGACGGAGTACATGCTGTGCTCAGTGTGTTATCTATATGTTACACCCGTTGGTGTGATTGCTGAGTAGAACAGAAGTCTCATGCTGATGTTTTCTGGATGTCTCTCCAGCGTGTCCTAGAGGGCGCTACGGTCTGCAGTGCAGAAACACGTGCAGCTGTCAGAATGGGGGTTTGTGTGACCCCACAGACGGGTCCTGCAAGTGTGGACTGGGCTGGACTGGACCACGATGTGACACAGGTACAACTCCAGAGGCTGTAGACACAACAGAAAATAATTAGAACTAAACAAAAACATGTTCTGTTCATGGGAAATGAAAAGCTTGACAACAACAACAAACAACAAAACTGGTGGAGAAATCACTTTGAAACACTGGAGTGGTTTACCTTCTACTATCAGATAATTTGCCTCAATTTACATTAAAAAAAAACATTCTCAAGACTCACTTACATCCCCTATTTTGTATTTTATTTCATTATTTTTTTGATGGTATTTCTGTTCAAAATCTTATTTTGTCATTTGTCACCTGTCCTGCCTTTTTAGTACAGAATTTTGAGTTATAATGTTTTAAATTGTTCAAAATGCTGATTGACAGATCTTTTTCTTTATAGCTTTTAAATACTAATAATTGCTGTTAGCCTTATACGACCCGCCTTTGTTTCTTTATGAGTTCCACTAATTTGCTAATTTGGAAGTTACAGTCCACTGTGTGTGTGTGTGTGTGTGTGTGTGTGTGTGTGTGTGTGTGTGTGTAGCCTGTTCCCAGGGAAAATATGGGCATGATTGTGCACAAGACTGTCCCTGCTTCAACAATGGGACCTGCGACCGTTTTACTGGCACCTGCAGCTGTACTGCTGGATACTACGGCCACTCCTGTCAACACAGTATGTAAAACCCTCACTTATTATACAAAAATAATCTTGTTGATAAGGTTACTTCTTGTCTTGCTGACACTTTGAAACAGATATGATTTTTTTGACTATCTGAGACAATATGATTACATGGCCATTTTCATCCTTGAGCTGAAACAAGTAGCCTTAACCTAAACTCTGTGTCTCCCAGAATGCCCCTCAGGGTTTTTCGGAGTGAACTGTGCCCATACCTGTGACTGTAAGGTGGGACAGTCATGTGACCATGTGACAGGCCAATGTGTATGTCCACCAGGCTACTATGGGCTACAATGCCAAACACGTGAGTACATTTGAGATTCTAAAGGTTAATTATCAACTGAAATCCTTAGAAGTACATGTTAACATTTTCAGTGGACTGCCAAGAAGATAAGATGCATCAAAAATGATTAAATGTAAAATGAAACAGAAAAAGATTTTGATGTAATTGAAAAAATGTGAAGTTACAGTTCCTTTTAAAGAAAACCGATATCCCATATTTCAAGTGTTTTTCAAGATTCAACACAATGAAGACAGAAACACTGTCATCCTCACACTCACAAGCTTGTGCTCATTAAAAAACAGCCCCCCCCCCTCCACCCACCGGATGCCCAGCTGCAGTTGCACATGGGTAGATATGAGCATGAAATGAATAAGAGATTTCCCAAAAAGCTGCAAGTGTGTTCTGGCAGGCAGACAGACAGGCTAGTAGGTAGGTGGGCAGGCAGGGCAGGCTGGTTATTTGATGAGAGACAGGTGTTTCCCGACTGCTTAATGCATTCCTGTTACATCCCTGTACCCTCCTGCCTGCTCACGGGGCTCTCCGCCACAGTGTGAGCGCCTAAATGGCCACTTCAGTCCCGGCAGGAGATATGGCTGAGCACTGCAGAGCAGCTGTAAGGTGGCCATGGGCTCCAGAGACAGACCTGGTTCTATCTGCATGTGTGTCTGCGTGAGAAAATGTGAATGCACATTTTCTTATCACTAAGTAGAATTTAGTGCATATACCATGTATACGGTATCTGTGTTTTTTTGTTTACAGGCTGTGAAGCTGACAGTTTTGGACTAAGCTGTGCAAAGTCATGTGACTGTGCTGGTGAGGCCCCATGTGACCCGTCGACTGGACGGTGCCTCTGTCCCCCAGGAAGGACGGGACAGAGATGTGAAAAAGGTAGGCGTCACCATGAGGAAGCCACTTGTATTAGCATGACAAACATAAATCTAAAATAGATATTAGAAATTAAGTAGCAGAGGTTTAAATAATTCCCTCTTTCACTGTGTGTGTCCGTCAATGCAGAAGCTCTTTTCTTTTTTAAAATCTCTCTCTCCTTTCCTCTCTTTCAGACTGCGGTGGGGATCGTTTTGGCCCCGACTGCTCCCTGCCGTGCAAGTGTTCCCACAGGGCCCGCTGTGATGGGCTGACAGGACGATGTCTGTGCCCGCTCACCTGGCTGGGCCCCACCTGTAGTGAAGGTATACCTAAGCTCCTATTGCCATACACACACACACTCACACACACACAGAGTTGTCAAACTAAAACAAAACGGACACACACACACACACACAGGGTCACGGGCTGTAAAGCTGAACCAGCTTTAGTGAAATACTGTGTCATGAAGTGTGAGAGGCTGAGCCCCATCACTCTGTGTGTCACCCTGTCTCCCTCAATAGCTGCTCCTGTCTCCTGACAGTTATTTTAATCTGCACCCAGCGTGGAGCCAGGCTTGAGGCTGTCTTCATTTTACCTCCTCAAAGCCAAGCACACGGGAGACTACGCACCAGTTACTTCTCCTCCAGAAACCCCAGAACATTTGCTTTTGATTTTCAAATAGTGCTGATGTCTTCTTGCTTTCTTTTCCCTTTTCAGCACTGCTACACCAAACCCCAGGACTGTTGAACTTCTCTGTGTCCCTAAGAAAGAGAAGAGCAGGCAGCAAAACCACATAACCCAAGCAGAGGTGCAAACTCCTGACTGGACGTTTAAACACAGGGCCTGGCTGTGTGAATCATTACTAAGATCATCTTGGTAAAGGTGATGTTGGTATTGCTATGTTTTTGTGAAACTGGTACTCGGCTGTCAGAAACTGACGCTCCATCACTGAGGCTGGAGCTCAAGATAATCAACCGGTGAACCTGGCATGTGAGGGGCCCTCAAAGGACCATAAACCCTAAACCTACCCCAGACAAGATTTAAAGTCCAGGGTTCTACAGACTTCTTAGCAGTATACACAAATACCTGCATCACATCTGCTACTGTTGCTGATTGAAAGCGGTTCTTTTGCTTTCCAGTTTGACATTTAATGAGTTGTTAAGGGTTCGGTTTCTTTCTTGAGGACATTTGGACGAGACATGCGACTGAATCTGAGATTTTCTTGTAACTGGACCGCCGCTACCAACATTTTGTTTTTTCATGTTTGTGTCCACAAAAAACTTGATGGGCAGTATAACAGAATGCCAAGCATATTTCTGGTGGAAATTAAATGCCTCTAAAACAGATTTAGAAATATATGAGTGACTTACATACTTATTCTGAAAAATAAAACACCAAGATCCACATATACAGGGACTGCAGGCGAGTGAGCTACAAAAATATGGTCCAGCAGAAGACCCATAAACGTTAAGGCAGAGAATGTTTCATGATAAAAATGACCTCCAGACGGATTTTAAGATATATAAAAATACTCTGCTTTGAATAATAAATTATATATGATATATTTTTTCCACAACAAAGTTCAATCACCTGCTTAAATAACCCCAAAAATGCATCTACTCGAAATCCAGCAGTCAGTGAGCAAAGGTGCTTCATTTCAAAAGTTGAACTACTCGACACAGGATGTCTCTTAGCTTACTGTCCTTCCTCAGTGTATGTGCATTGGAGGCTTCAGGTTTCCATATCACACTTCTTTAAGCTGCATATTAGAGCATGACTGGCATTTAGATGTTTCAAAATCATGATTGTATCTATATGTCAGATTTAAGGTGAGCATAGAGAAATTGCAGAAACATCCTCAAACTGCCTGTACATCACTCTGCACAATCATCCAAGTGAAGTACCAAGAAGCAAAACATGTTTGAGTAGAGGAGGGTTAAATACAAGGAATCAAACAAATTAAAATTGTGTTTTTTTATATGTATAAATTTGTTTTAAAAAATGTGTATCCTCAAACTATTATATAGTTCATGTTCATCACAGTGACCCACTAAACACTGAAATGGCTCTCTGGCTCTGTTGTGTACAGAGGTAATCTTATTTTACTTACATGTTTCTTATGTGTGTATTTATTCTCTTGCTTATAATTTGGTGCTAAAATTTTATATTATGATTGTCATGTTATTTGTGAAACTGCATCATTTCCCAAAAGAATCCAACTCCCATCATTGGTTAATAGGTTTACAGATTATTCTAAACAGATTCTTCACCTATAGGACTCTTTTACAATAACAAACTCAACCTAACTTATTTAATTGTTCATACACCTATGTTTTACAAATGTATGTGAACATTTTGTCTACCTGTAAGTTATTCCTTAACTCTGAATATGTTATGAACATTAGGAACACTCTATATTTTCTGGCATTGATTATGGATTTTCTGATTGTAGTGCGGTGTCTCGGTTGATTGATATTAATACTTTTTTCTGCAGTACGTGGAAACACTTCTGTGCAAAATTAGAAGCCTTATTTTTAGCCACAAGATAAGATTACAAGTCCCACATCACTACTGCTCTCATTTACCATACATGTGCATTTGTTTTTTGAGGGTTCAACTTTTACAAAAACTGTATTTGTATTATATCTCAGGTCATTTATCAGTCATAACCTACTGTGCTTATTTCCTGATGGCATACCTTATGTCAGCGGTGCTACAATGATGCATTTTGTTTGATTTGATGAATTCACATTGTCTTTTTGTTTCCTCCACGATATGTCTTTATCATCTGTGGTTATGTTTTGACTACAACAAAGAGAAGAAGAGCTGTGAACCAAATAAATAACACACATGGACACCTGCTTTTAACCCTCTGTTTTTGACTTGTGTGCTCTGAATGCAGTGTTGCATGGTACTGATTTGTGCGATCCCTTAGTGGGGTTGGAGGGCACAGTAAAGTATGGAGGTAGAAAAAATGGGGAGAGAGGCTCCAGCTGTCATAGAGACCTATGGGATCCTGTGTGTGTGGATATGTCAGTGTGTGTTTTTGTGCAAGGCTACTACCAGGCATCTCTCATCAGCCCAGGAGGGGTCAAGCATTAAGGCCATGCCTGCCTCCCTGACAGTAGTCTAAAGTGGGTGGGGGGTGTGGGAGGCACCTGAGCGGGGTACACTGGTGGTGTAAGGTGTGTGTGTGTAGGGTGTCAGTGTCAGACGAAGAGATAGTGCTATCCCGAAGGCATTTTTCATGTGCGCTGGAGCATTTTCTCCTCTATCGGCCAGAGGCGGCTGTGGTCCGGCAGAGGCAGGCAGGTGCCTGGACCAAACATGCACCCCGTATCCAGCATCCCCCCGAGGTGAGTGATGGGTGAACGGGCCCGCTAGCGGAGGATGGAGCCCCCCACCACCCACTCTCCGGTGTGGCTGATGGATGGGGGGCCGCTCCAGCTCGCCCTGTGTTGTGACAAGCAGCAGATGTTCTCCAATAATGTTTATCGGCTGGGCCTTCATCTTCAGATGACACACACCTGTTTCCAGTCAAACAGGCCCAGAGAGGCCATCCATCCACTCAGCTCTGGGTGGCCACTGCATTTGCTGGATCAGCCTTCCACACAAATAATGCCAGGTGCCAGAAAGATGGCAGAGAGCGGCGCCACAAACGAGGAACTGGCACGCCAAGAGACATCAGAATGGTAAGATCAAGAAGTAGCTGACCACACTGCTGCAGTTTTTTTTCTTAATTTGAGGTGCTCAAAAGAAATGAAGCTGATTCAGACATGATTTCACTTCACTTAAAATGATCTCAGGATTTTGAAAGCCACTTTTGTTTCATTACAAGTGCATGAAAAAAGATTCTTTTTGTGCTAAGAGGCTTTTGTTGGAATAAAACAGCCTACTTTTGTATGCACACTGGCTTATCAGGACTGAGGCAGAGAGAGAAGGGTGCAGGAAACTGGCGATGAAATAGCCCGTAAAAGGTAAGATCGCATCATGGGTACTTTTTCGCTGTAATTAAGCATACGCCACTCTTTGCAAAAGAGATTCTATCACGTTACTGCCATAGCTTCACGTCCCAGAGATAATTCCTGGCCCTCTGCGTTGAACCAGATCTCCCAGAAGGCCGAGGCGTTTTTGAACTCCAGCTGACAAAGCTGTTGGCTCTGATAAAAGAACGAGGGGGAAATCATTTCAACACGTCCTGCACCATTTGTTTGGTTGTTGCCTGGAAAAATAAATGTTAAATGTCGTGGCTGCAAAAAGATGAGTATCAACGAACTCTCCCACACTCTGGAATCTGATGGGGTGTAAGGAGGGTATCTTTGGTTTTGATGTGTCAGCTAGTTCAACCACTGGTAGGCCTGAACAAAAGTTGCATGTGTCTTTAAGGAAAAATACTTTTTTTAAAGCTATAAAACTATAGTTGAATTTAATTATTTATTGATGGTGAAGTGTTCAAATCTAAATGTGTGGTTGTAGGTGGGTGTACATTGCTATTTCCACCACTGGATGGCACTCAAAGTGGAAAAGAGAATGAAACTTGGGAACATTTCTCTCTGGATCCAGAGGGATAATGACCCTGGTTTATGGTATAATGCAATTAACATAACAAAGTACATACATTTAAATAGTCTGATACTGATGCATATATTTATAGGTTACCCCAGCACGACCACAACCTTAATATACCCACTCCTTCAACTTTCTTATCTACTCCATGAGCAAAGAATGAAATGGTTTCAAAAGCAGACTCCAAGTGGTTCTGCCACCACGCCTGTCCTGATTAGACTCGTCATATTAAAACCATGTGCATGACTGCTCTGCTCAGTCCTGGTCTGTTCCCCGGGACTGTGCTGAGTGTCCATCAATAACACTAATGACCTGTAGCCTCCAGGGAGAAAAACAAACAGCGTAATGAAACCACAACCATAAGCTCTGGTGCTTTGTAAAGAGGGAGAAGGCAGGGGTGGAGAAAAGACAAGAAGATAAGCAGCAGTTTGAAGAAGAGGAAGGGGAAGAAAAGGAGAGAGCCTGACCGGCCTGCAATCGTTTGCTCTGCACACACACACACAAACACACACACATTGGAGGACATAGACAGAGGAGGCGCTACCATTATTGTAAACACAATGAAAACTTGATGTGATGATTTGTGGAGTCTCCCCACCCAAAAACACACACACACACACACACACACACACACACACAGAAACACACGGAAACACACTGCCCACTTCTGCCAACTGTTAGCAAGTACCACTCCATACCAACAGACACACCACCTACCCCGATATACGCAGAGACACCTGCTGCGCAATTAACAGATTGTAAATTTGACTATCGTACACCTTCGCCTGACTCCCCGCATTTTAAACACATAAATTTTGGCGACTCATCTCGAAGAGTCCTGCCGCGCCACACTCTCAGCTACCGAGCCGGGCTAACTCGTCCAAACGGCCGAATATCAGTCATAAGTGAGAGGACATAAGATAATGGTTTAATCAATACCGATCAAACCAAAGGCACAGTTAAATGTTGCCGCCAACCCACCGCGCCCTCACACCACCACCACGCCCACACAATGACATTGTCATTAGTACACTCGCCGCCCCGCCGCGCCACACACACACACGGGCCTTTGTCCGTAAGCCCGCGTGGTGGGCGGCAACGATACGGGCAATTTGAATTGCAGTGGGGGCGTGGTCAGTGAGGGGTGGTGGCAAAGTCCCGCTGCCAAGTCAGTTCCCAGATGTAGTCAAGGTATAATTCCTGTTTGGTAAAAGCTACTTGAACAGTTGCTCCTAGCTAGTTTCATTGCACCTGCAGAATGATGCATCTTTTCCCTTTACATAATCCCTCTGCACTAATGCAGCCTGATTAGAATTTTCTCTGTATTTGTTCCAGTTATTTACAGATTATCTGAAATAAAGTTTATGTTAAGACATGTTCCTTTAGTGATTTTTCCATGTGATATCTGGTCTCTGGCACAAATGACATCAACATGATGAAACAGGGACATACACTACAGAAACAGTAGTTAAAGCTGCAATAATCAATAATTTTGTAACGACAATGGAACAAATGGCTATGTGCAATATGAAAGGGGCTGGCTTGTACTAACAAAACAACAGAGAATTTACACCCTACTGTGCAATTCTCCCCCGCTAGTTTTATAGAGTCTTTCAGGTCATTGTTTAGGTTTTTGCGGCCTGTAACTTTACTGTTTTTCTACCGCTCTCATAGAATCATATTTGGCTATAACAGGCAGCTGTTTTCAGCAAAGTAGCTCTAAAAAAACTGTATGCTATTTGCTCAGCACCAACCAACAGAGAGACATGTGACATGTCACTGGCTGGTGACTGTAGAGGAGCATTTAGCAACTAAAAAGCCAAATATTTCTATCAGGAGATAGCGGAGACTAAAAACAAAGCTACTAAAGGAGAGTGAATTCAATTTGCCAAAAGCCAGGCGGAAACAGGACAAATAAATGCTAATGTTGTTCTATACTTGGTTTGTGAATAGGCAACTCTATGCTAACAAGTTCACCATATCAAAGTAAGAGGTGATGATAGTGTTTTATTCACAGTTTGTTTCCACCGTCCCCAAGTGGCCAAATAATCAGTCAGAGCAGGTTTAAGAACCGTTGCTACTGGATTAGCAAACACAAATCTTAGAGAAAAGTGATGCTGTGTCATGACTTCTGACAAGCTCACATAATCATAAAGGCTTAAATTAGTCAACAATAGCACAGGTGGCCAAACTCATACACAGGACCATTATCACTGCCACTCCATTATGGCCCTGGACTGCGCCATCACTACCATCACTGCAGCTGACCTCATCAAAGCTGGACGACCCATGCTGACCTCATCAACACTGCGTGACCCCCTGTGACCTCATCAAAGCTGGACGCCCCACGGAGCCCTGAGGGCTGACGGCAGGCCCTAAGAAAACACCCCATCCATTAGGGTGCCAAGAGCACTGTAAATGTGGAGTGTCAGCGCCAGCCATCTTCACTGTCATGCCCAATTCTCCAACCCCCCACCCAAGCTACTAGCCGGACAATGGAGCCGCTGAACCTCCAGCCCTCCCAGCCACAATGTCCGCCCACGTCGGCTGGCAGCAGTGACAGAGGGGGTTGCCGGATGGGGAGGCCTGCTGCAGGATGGGACTCTTATTGAGCGTTTGAGCGATGAGCCAGGTCATCACATCTACCCACCTCATCCATCATGCCCCACAAACGGACACAAATAAAGAGGACACATTCCTGCCTCCGCTCCCACTACCACATTCAAGCCCTCTCCAGCCTTTTCTCTGCTTCCCTCTCTCTATGCGAGCCAAAGCCTGGAGAAAAAAAAAGAGGACCAGAGTTCAGGCTCTCCCTCGCTCTTGGAGGCCATGGGAGCGCCAGAAGAAAGCGCCAGGTGGTTTTCTGACTCATGTCTCCTAGTATAAATCTCTGTTTGGACCAAAATGATGGGCAGCCATAAGGACTATATAGAGCCTGGAGGTGTGAGGAAAAAGGGGAGACAAAGGGTGAGTAAAATGTTTATGGAGAAACAACGAGAAAACGGAAGACATGTCAATCCACATTGTAATCCTTTATTTCTTAGTTGTTCCTCCCACAGTATTGAATTGAAATGCATAACAGTTACATTGTAGAAAGCATTAAAACAAAGTACCTCAACTTGCTGATTACTTTTTAAAATCGATTATAAACAAAACAACGACAAAAAACAAACAAAAAAATCTGGTCCCTCAAAACGGGAGAATAAATGAAAGTAATCTGTTATTTATCATAAGTTTGGCACAAGGGATTAACATGAACCGAACGTCACACAAGCTTGCAGACAACCGTAGAAAATGTCAGATACAGATCTTACCAGACCAATCATGCGCTTATGAAGAAATTATACCTGGCTTTTTTTTTTTTATTATTCATTCTTTATGTTTTTTCATTTTTTACAATTGAATCATTAAATTGTCATAGAAAAAAAAACCCTAAGTAATATCTATTCATCGACCGGTTTCATTAGAAGAATAAGGAGTGAATTGTATGTTTAATACTATCCGGCACTCAAATGTAATCTACAAACCCCTTTGAACTCTGGGATAGCCCAGTGAGGAATCTCCCCATCACCTGGGCTAAGAGCAGTGCTATTCAGTAAACAAACTACAGTTTGCCAAGAAATAAATACAATTCTCAACATACAACAGCAAATAACAACAACAACACCAACAAAAAAACAAAAAATGAAACAAAAAAAACCAAAAAACCAAAACAAAACAAAATCATGATTGTCTAAAAATGAAAGACACACGAGCATGGAGTAGCTAACGACTAGCATTCAGGCTATTTAGTGGTATTGTTGGCTGACTAAGATGGATTCAAGGATTTTGAAAAAGACATATGCCCTTTACAGAACAACAATTAACTTCAGCACTGGCTACTTATCTCAGTAAAAAAAAAGTGTTTTCTTCTCTTCCACTAAAAAGACAATCTATTTATATCCTTTCACAGATAGCGCAGGTGGGCGGGATGGAGTGCAGTGGAGAACAGTTGGTAGACACTTGTGTACAGTGCTGTGATTGTGCAGACACACGCAGCTATGAAAACGCAGATGGGAAACTGGCCTGATTTCAGTTTAACAATTACTTTTTTTTTTTATTTCTTCTTCAATGTCTTCAGTGATATTAAAGCGCCGTTAGCGCTATCCTTACATGGAGCAGTTTTCATCTGAACTGAGGCTGCTAACCCCACCCTTCATTTTTTTTTTTAATCATCAAGTACATGTATTTATGAGAAACACCTGTGGCTCTCTAGGGGTTAAAGGGAATTCTTGTAATACATTTTAAAGATACATTTTGTCAGATGAGAGGGATCTTATGCTTTACGCACAGTGAAGCTGAAACTGGCTGTCTTAGAGACACAACCAAACTCTCCCTCATGAAATGTTCTCCTTGCTTTGTATGTGCTGGGCAATAAATGCAGTCTAGCAAATACATCAGCACATCTATCTTCCATGTCCACCAGCTGCCTTTGCTGTGCAAAACATAGAAATTCAGCAGAATAAATACAGCTATTATTATTTTAGCATTATTATTTTCACCACTTCCTGGTTGGTGTTAATGTAAGAAATCAATTTTAAGGTCTCAGAGGGACATTTTGCTCTCTATCTGTTGGAGGTTTTCTTGGGCTGGGGCTGGGTTCTGCATGGACAGTAACCCCGATTTGTGTGTAAGGCGCTCCGCTCAGCAGTCAGATGGGCTGTGGTTCTGCTCAACAGTCACTCTGTGGACGGTCAGGGGCCCCCCCGCAGATAGCCCCCTGTAATGGGCTCCCAGTGCCATAGGTCAGGGTTGGGGGGTTGAGAGGTGAATGGGAAAGCACAAAGGGGTGTCATCATACATGGCTGAGGGATTGGATGGCGCTGGATTCAGCAGCAGCCCGTGCCAGACTGTGCCACATGGTGGCCGGGGTGTGGGTAGCTGGGTGGAGAGAGTCCTTTTCAGCCAGAGACAGCATCATGGCATACGCCTGAGAGACAGAGTGAGGTTGATTATATTTAACCACCATGCTTAAATGCAAATATGTATACTGTGTAGGTAGACATGCATATGAACTGTCAATGCTTCTGTTACCTGAGACTTCGATTTCCTAAAAAGTGGCTGTTTGACTGCCTCGGTCAGAGAGGGGGAGCCAAATGATCCATCGTCCTCCTCTCCATCTCCATCACTCAGTTCACTTTCCTCCAGCTTGCGCATGTCTGAAAAGTGACGAATATGATCCAAGGCTGAGTAGCCGCTCTGCTCCTCCTCATCCTTATACCTGTGGGTCAAGCAGAAAATTAAAATGAGGTATTTTCAAGATACTTTTGACTGTTGCCTCATTTACACAATATAAAATTATATTCTAGCTGTGTGCCTCTGTATTGAATTTACCCCCTAGGAGAGGTTTTGCAGTTGAGGTTCAAGTCGTTTGGCCCAGTGAAGTCCATTTCGTCTTGTATGATGTCATCACTAAGGTTGCTCGGAGGCACCTCGCCTTCCGGTTTCCCGGAGGTGTTGCTAGGCTCTTCCCCTTCTTCTTCATCAGCACCAAGCTCTTCCACTTCCTCGTCTTCCAGGTCATGTGATCCATGGCTGGCCATAAGTGGCTTCTCCTCTTCAAATGGACCACCATTTAACCTGCAGACCAGGAGCATCAATTAGACCAATACAGCTTGATAAAGTTGTAGACATTTTAAGGAAGAATAAATGACAGTGACATTTACCTTATTAACAAGTACAGTTTATAAATACGCTCTATTTATGTTTGAGAGAAGAAAGAGTAGTGAAGATACTGAGATTTGAATTAAGAATTGAAATCTGGTGCTTCCTTATTTAGTAACATCAGGACTATGACACTGCAGTGAAAACTATCTATTGCTTTAGTACACATAATGGGTGCTGGCTTTTATCTTCTTGTGTGAATTCTTTCTCTACATATACAAAAACAAAAGAGTGCATGGAATAAAGAGCAGAGAGAGGTGGATCTGAGGCAGGACATGGCAGCTGGGATAGAGCAGAGCCGGAATCCCGTTTGTCATCGAGGCTCTGGGGCCCCTTTGGGCACAGCAGCACTGGGTTGATCGTTGCAGTACTTAAGTGGAGTGCTCTGCCTCTCTCCTTGTTTATTTTCTCTGCTATCTCGTATTCATCTAATAGGCAAAATATTTAGCTGACAGCCCCATTTGGTGAGAGAGTTATGAGAGCATTGCCAACCGGCCCATTCCTTTATCCCTGCGGAGGGAGAGAGGGCCAGCTATCCAAACTGCCTGAGTCTTAATCTGTCCCTCTGTCTCAGCGCCACAGGAAACCACCATTTGGTAAATCATCTGGAACCACATTAAGACTGATTCACTAATTACACTCTGGGACGTCTTTCGTCAGCTCCCAAAAATGCCATTTCTCACACAAAAGAGTCAGAGATGAGGACTGAGAAATGGACGCAGAGAAGCAGACAGATAGGAAACAAAACACATCAGGCACATCGCCACATAATTACAGGATGCCTATAAACAGGATACCTGCACTGGAATTGAAAGGGATGCATTTGAGCGTGCAGTGACTCCAGAGGAGGGAATTATTGCAGATTATATTTTAGCACATACAGGATCTACATCATCTTTTCTTCTTTATCGGCAGCTGATAATATTGTGCTTTCGACAGAGCTCCCGCTGGGACAGGGAGTTAGAGGCTGACGAGGTGGTATTCGTGCTGTGTTGAGCTTGCAGGGCTGAGAAGAGGGACTAGCTCCAGAAGAGAGAGCGAGAGCTCTGTGATTAAGAAAACAGATTCGCTAATTACGCTTTCAAACGTGGTAATTTGCTGAGGATAAAGTATCTATCAGAAGTAGTCAGGAGAGAAGCACTTTGAAAGGAAACACGGGCTGACCCTTTGACCCCATCCCCTCTACCCTCTTCCTGTAGGCAGACATGTTGGTTCCAGATGTGCTGTACTCCCCCCCAGCCTCCCGCCTCTCTCCCCATCCCTCTGACGCTCTACTGCCCAGTCCTGCTCTCACAGGCCTTCTGCACAATCATACACCCGTCTGTGAGATCTCTATCTGGCCTTACAATCTGCCCTGTGATCACACCAACGTGAGGCACGTGAAAACAAACTCGGAGACCTGAGCAGACCTCTCAACTGCTATCTGACCTGATCACAGCTCCAAGAATTTATTTGCATAATGCTCAGGCAAAGTTGCATGCATGCAGATATCTGTTCGTACGTGTGGCCAAAAGGCAACTGATACAAAGAGCTTGTGCACGTCTCCAAAACCCGTGTTTATCTTAAATGTCATCAGAGATGATTGCTCTCTACTCCAGACCCCTGAACATGATGTGATTATTAACGAAGGCTGACTGGGTGGTATGAAAATGCAAGCCTAAAATGGGCTGATAGCAGCTGACCCATTATTCATTCTTATTCAAGCCTTTTTAAGTCTAACAATGCTAATAAAGCCACAATTACTGTAAGAGTTCAGGGGGGAAAAAAGGAAAACAGAAAAAGGAAGACCTTCAGAAATGAACACATGAAACTTTGCTTACCCTTCCTCAGAGGGGTCCGGGGATGTCTGGTTCTGGCCAGTGTTGCCAATGAAATTTCTGATTTCGTTGAAATAAGAGTCTTCTTTGTCATCCAATATGGCGCTGCTACTGTCCAGTTCAGACTGAGGAGATGACATCGCAGTGCCTACAGAAAGAAAAGTGTGTTTTGATAGTTTATTATGAAGCCACGAAACATTTCAAAATGTTTTTTTATTGTTAAAAATTTTAATAAAATTATGCCATGAACCCATGTTTGTCTGCTGCTGTTAAATTACACATAAGAATCTTTAAATAGAAACACACTCTCTTCACACTGTAGCAGTGTATTTCTTTCTTTCTTTTCTTTTCTTTTTTTTACACAATGCTTTAATGAAGTGCGTGAAATATTCAATTCCATTTTTTCCCCACTGATGTAATGGTGGATGCATTACATCATAGGGAAAAACTGGATTGTGCATCATGTTATACACATTTCCACTGAATTCTCCATGAAATATTTGGTACCTTTGGAGACCTTGAGATCTGGACGACAATTTAAAATAAAGTTATGTAAGATTTGACAATGTTTGGCCACACAAAATGCATTTGTAATGCTGGACCTGCCAAAGCGTCCAGCATTACAAAGAGGTTTAAGAGGCAATGGTTTTATTACCCTAACTATGGGAAAAGAGCCTTTGCTGCTTAACATTTTCAATCTGTTGTCTTTATCACAAAATACCACGTTTGCACTGACATCTACAGAGGCCCAGTTCATTCTCAGGATGTGCTGAAGGCTGGGGATACATAGTTTGTTGCTGTCGGCTACTGGCCAGGTGTTACTGCTTGCTCTGCTGATTCAGAGTCACTGTGATGCAACCTATTAAACCCATAAGCTGAGCTGCTGACGAAAGCAACAAAAAATATTTCTGCGCTGCTGCGGAGGTCGATGACAGATTTATATTCTTAAAATTTTCAGCTTCTAAAATAGTTTCCAATTGAGAGTAAATTATGATTTATATTAATTAGCAGATGTATTTATAAATCTTACGAATCAGCAAACCAGCTTTTTTCTCTGATGAAATATGGAAAAAGAAAGCTTGAAACAGAGGAGAAAACTTCAATAATAATATTTTCTATTAATATCTCCGCAATCTACAAACCAGAGATGTATGTGCACTTTTTCCCCTCTCACCTGACAGGTTGCCATTCTCATGCTTCTTGAGGTGACGGTCTAGGTTGGTCTGCTGACCGAAGCAACGGTCGCACAAGTGGCACTTGAAGGGTTTCTCCTTGTTGTGGATGTTGCGAATGTGACGTTGCAGGTTGGAAGAGATGCTGAAGGAGCGGTCGCAGTATTTACACCTGCAGGACAAGAGGAGACATTTCAGTTTCACAACAATTATTAAATGACAAAAACAGAGAAATACACACAAGCTGCTAGTCATACAGTACAACATACATAAAGTACAACTGTACAGCATAATGAGTCAGGAGCCGATGGTTTGTTCTGTGGGAAACATAATGAGAGACATAATATAGGACACACACACAAACACACACACAGACAGTCCCAGCAGTCCCACAGTCCCAGACATGATGGAGGAGCTTGTTTAAGGTGAAACAGCTCTGCCTCTTATCTCCAGCCAGCGCAATAAAATTGCATTCTTCTCTCACAAAATAAGCACGCAACAGATTTGGTTCTACCCCTGCAAAATTAGAGCCTCTTGCCAAGTTTCTTCATGCAAAATTATACGAGAAGATTACATCTTTTCTTCTGGTGGAATTAGCTCGCTCGATTGGCTGTCCCTCAGGAACCCCCCGGTTATCTCCACAAAAAATTACAATAAACAGCGGTGATCTTTAATGGCATGCCAGCGTGTGGAGTGCAGGCTATCAGGCTGGGGCAGTAGAGGCCTGCGTCTGTCTTTCTCTCTCCCCTGTGGTCAGCAGGCCTCCTCCAAGCTTTGGGCCAACATTCCTCTACCTTAGTAACTACAAAGCCCAGCGGTGCTAGCCAAGGCTTACTCATTATCCAAATGTAGTAAATGTGCAAGATTAATTTTTACATGTGTGCTGAACTGCTGCTGCATTGTTACTTCTACCTCAGCAGCACCTGGAAACCTCAGCAGCAGCGCTGACGAGGTACAGAGGCTGAAGAGGGAGACTTTGTTAACGATGACCAAAGTTTCCCTAACAGTAAACAAAATTGCTATGATTACTATTATTATTATTACCATGATTCCTGAAAAAAGGACTTAATCTTGTGATAACCTTTTTAGTTGGCAAGAAAGCCTCACTCGGTGCGGCAAGTAGCCAGTGGGCTTGCAGATGACTACGAGTCTGGCCTCACGTGCACAAGAGAAATGACCACAGCTGCCGGGCCTGGACATCTGCCCGCGCTCCTCATCTCCCCAATTTTTCTCTGAACTTCCTCCCTTCCCCTCTGCTCCGCTCTTTTACCAGCCCAGCTTCAAACTTCCCCCACCCCACCCCACTTCACCCCCTCCACCCGTCACCCAGGCGACGGACACCATTTTTCATCAGGCAAATTATTTAGCAGGAGGATAATTATTCCAGGCTTTTACGGCATAAGAAAACATACATAAACTCTGTTCTAACTGTAGACAGCAGTTCCCTGGGAAAACATCCTTGCGCTGTTGACAAATGATCTGAGTCTCTTGGTGTTTCTGTCTGCTTGAGAACACAGTGCGTTGTGCGAAAGCGTGTTTGGTGCTTTCGCTCATATTTGTGGGGAGAGAAAAGTACTTATTCATGGGGGAGTTAATGTGCTATTGTGCAAATCTGACTCTTGACTAAATGATCATTTCCCCATATAATGTTGTATTGTGTGTTTTCCAGGGAATCAGGAGGATAGTGGGAGGATGCTGGCAGAAGGTGAGAGAGGAGGATGATACTCATCTGACATGTTTCTGTTGGACTGTCTTCTCCCTTGTAACAGCTCAGTGACACAAGCCAAAACTAAACACCCGCACATCACTTCAACATAGCACGCAGCTCCAAGAGATAGTGTGTGTGAGAACGTGGCTCTTCAGACTTGTATAGTCTTACCTATACGGTTGCTCTCCTGTATGAGTCCTGAGGTGGCGTGTCAGGTTGGCAGAGCGTGGGAATATTTTCCCACAATATCTATAAAAGAATAATAATTTTAGAAATTAAGTATGGTTTACATGTGTAACTGTAGTGATCTAAAAAGTGTATAATTTAATATTCAAAAAACACAGGAACAAGAACTTTGACACATGAGCACATAAAAAATAAAAATACCCACAAAAGGAAAAAAAAAAGAAATTTTTGACCATTATGAAAGTTAAAAAATAAGAAAATACATGTGTAGTTACCTGCATGTGTAGCGCTCCTTGCCCTTGCGCAACAGCGTCTCGGGAAGTGCAGAGGGTGGGGCTCTGAAGTCAAACATGGAGGGTACAGAGCGCAGCAGGTCACCAGACTCTGGCTTCAAGGAGCCAAACGTCTCCAGCTTCTCTGCCATGTTCTCAATGGCCGACATCTGAGGAGACAGAGGAGAGGAAAGACAGAGTGAGGGGTTAGACTTGTGCTTGAAAAACATACTCAATGCTCATTTAGTGCTGCAAAGTCTAACATGCAAAGCAAGGAAACTGATGTTTAAATGGAAATTTATCAGTTCTGAAAAAATCCTAGACCAAATTGATTTACACTGGAAACAAACGATATTATCTCAAGCTGTGAGATTTCACATATTTTTTTATTTTATTTTTTTACTTGTTCAAAATAACTCAATGATTATTTTCACAACTTTGATACTGGAGATATTCATGCAATTATGCTGCACGAAATCATTGCACATGTTTTTGTTTCTGATTGCAGGATGTTGTAAAATGCAAAAAGCAAAATGAATAATTTAGTCCAATATACCGGTATGGGCACATGCTGTAAACATTGAAAGAATTACAGCAACCATACTTTTTTACATTTGCAATAGATGTCTTTACATTTCATACGGGTAGATCTGATTCTGATTTACTGACGATATGATTAGTACATTCTATACAGATTTGTTCGTATCTAGTTTGATTGACGAGCCTTGTTTACAGGTAGTAAATTGAAACGGGTACAAGGTCGATTATTCATTAATGATTCATGCATCATAAGTTCAAATCCCTGGTATGTGTGTATGACAAGTACATGTGATACTGATTCATAACCTTCTGAGGAAACAAAAAAACAGTACTCTTATGATTTGACTTTTCATATCTATTTCAAACAGCTCTGTACTCTACAAACACACATGTACCTTTAATTATGCAGTTCAGGACGTAATCCATCAATGAGCAATCATTTGCTCATTAGATACTCTCGGAGAATGTATCAGTTGTACTCCGTGCATGTGTGTGTGTATATGAATGAGAAACTATGTATACATGGTCAATTCTATAGTATATATGAAAGAAAATATATGTATATAACTTGAGAGAGGAATGTTTATATTTGTTTAGGTTCGTAATTAATAATAAGCAGAGTGTGCTTACAGGCACATGGGCCAGCCCCAGCAGAGTGAGCGTGATTGTACATGCTTAGTGTGTATCTGTGTGTTGTCAGATACATGTCCCTACGCGTGTGTGTGTGTGTGTGTGTATGTGTGTGTGAGTGTGTGTGTGTGGCAGAGGAGTGATTCATGTCCACTGCTGGGCTGTAAACCATTCTGTGCACAATGTGGGCAGACAGCACATTCGTCAATATGAAAGATGTTGACATTACTGATCAAGGGCCAGACACGGGTAATGATATCGCTGTGCTGGAGAGGGGCGGGATGGGGGAGGAGGCGGGGGCTGGAGTGGGGTGAAGGGAGGCTGAGGGAGGAGGAGAGAGGGAGGGTGGGGGCGGTGGGGGGTCCCAGTGAGCCGCAGGGCCCTATCAGCCCATCTACACACACACACACAGGAGGTTTTAAAATTTCAGTTATTTTTGTGTGATGGTGCAATATTTCTTCTTCTAGCTAATGAGCAACAGTCAATGGTGATTGGTCCTCACAGGCCCTGTCGACTCATTGTTCTCTCTGCTGCCACTGGTGAGACGACTGAGGAAGAGAATCGGAGAAGAAGCATGATAAAGGACTAGACGACAGGGGAGAAGAGTGGGACGAAGTAAGAAAGAAAGAAAGAAAGAAAAAGAAAGAAAGAAAGAGTCCGGAGAGAGAAGGGCTGATGGATGGTGGCGGAGCCTGGTGTTGGGAGCGGCTGATTAGGAGTGACGGCTGAGTGTAAAGTTCCTGCCGCAGCCGTCGACGTTCCCACTGAGGGAGGATGT
Organism: Lates japonicus; assembly: GCA_033238685.1. Classification (NCBI taxonomy): domain Eukaryota; kingdom Metazoa; phylum Chordata; class Actinopteri; family Centropomidae; genus Lates; species Lates japonicus. The sequence goes on along the minus strand of BRZM01000029.1, from coordinate 3,310,098 downwards.
GGAGTGTCAGGTCCGTTTGATTATGAATATGCCAATGCTGCATGCCATGAATCAAAGGCGACGGAGAGACAGAGAGGGAAAGAACAGAGAGAGAGAAAGGAGGGAATGGATTGAAAGATAGGCAAGTGGTTGCCGGGAAGAGGGAGGTGAAACGCTTTCATATTTCTTTTGAATGTGCACTGTGTATTTCATTGGGCTCTTTTCAGGCACTGGAGTGAATGCTCAGTTTGTCTGCCTTGCTCAATGAGAAGTCATAACTCTCTGGAACATTAGGGCCCCTAAAGCTGTCGGCAGTATCGAGCCTGTCCGATAAGACACTTTCTAGAGCTGAAACTACTCCATCCCGGCTCAATTCTGATCCCACCTCAACCCACTTGTGCTGCTGCACTCTATTAGGAGTTTAATCTCACACCTCTGGTCAACCTTTGCCTCTGTATCCTTTAAATTAAAGGCATAGTTATAAAAAAGATATTGGTATTTGTCTGGCTGTATGAAGTGGAATGAAGTGCCATTGAATACTATGCAACATTCAATTCTCATTCAATTCTCAAGTTAACAACTGACCTTTGTACATGACAATAATTACTACATATGTAATTACTATACACATATACATATATATATTCCCAGTTTATAACTATTTTCAAACTCAGTGTTGCATTTTTTCTTTTATTATGTTGCACCAAAAATAATCAAAAGCGTTCTGACAGTTTTTCCAGGCCAGTCAAATGCTTTGTTTGCAGTCAAACAGTAGATGATTCACATAGTCAATCCAATGGATTAGATGCATTAATGATTGAAACTAGTAACCATTAGTTTGCCACAGATTACACTTCAAAAACCTTCAGCTATTGAACTGTTTTTATGGATGGTGAGTCAGGTTCATTAGGCCACTGTCTGACAATGCCATGTGTGTGAAATGTTCTACTTAAAGGACAGGAGGATAAACGGCTCCACATTTTGCTCTAAAGTGATTTTTCAAAGGTTTTATAACCCCCTCTACTCCTTTGTGTAAGAGACCCCCCCTAAAACCCACCCACCCACACACACACACGCACATCCAAACACACACACCTCCCGAAACCCCCTTGTCCTTCCCCTCGGGCAGTGTGTGTGAGCGTCTGTGAACTTGCTTGTTGCTGTAGCGTCGCTCTGGGACCAGCAGTTGATTGGCTATCTTCAGATGTCAGTGATGCTGTGAGGGCCTTAATTAGCAAGATGCATTCTCAATTGTTGATCTTAATCGGGAACCAGATGTTTGGAAGGAGGAACTAACCCCCCCCCCCCCCCTTGCCAGTGTCCCAAAGAGACTGTTACCCTTGCGCTGATGTAAAGCAGCCCCCCTAAACACCACCCTCCACTCCACCTTCCACTCATCTCCCCCATGCCCATTTGCAAGAGCCCTACTTCACTCTACAAATAAGCAAACATATATTCAGAGCTGGTGGATGGACAGGGTGTAGCTCGGCTGGAAATCCCCACTTAAACCCTTTCATGTGAATCAGAGAGGGGATACGTCTAGATGTAAAGATGTAAACAAACCAAAAATCAAGGCTCAAATACTCAGGGTGAATCACTACAATATACTATAATATGATGTTTAATATAAACACTCAGATGAAACTTCTCACAAATAACACAGAAACGGACACACAGTCCAGTCAGTTCGTGATGGTGATTGGCTAAAGCCATGCGAATGCTGGGTGATGTCAGTCATAAACTGTTATGCAGCCCATGCATTAATTAGGGGATGGGGTCTGTTTGGTAGAGGTACAGACACATGGCAGTACTGTAGGTTAAAGAGGAACTTACCCAAGTTCTCTGATCTGGCAAACGAAACTGAGGGGCGGAACAGAAGGAAAAGAGAAAGCAGTCAGAACCAGGAAGTGGCGCATGAATCAACAGCTTTTGATTGGACACATATGGGTATAGAAGGGATGATGGGTCTCGCTGTGATTAACTTTGAATGAGCAATGTGCTGCCTATCTGCGGAGTTATGGTGCTGGAATTATAGGAGGCTCTAATAGTTCCCAACACTTCCTGGTGTTCAATAAGCTCATTATAGCAGGCTACAAATACAATTCCAGTATGTAATCTAAGCCAGTATTGCTTAGCAGTAAAATTTCCTGCCAGGAAATAAAAGGCTGAATCACTAAAGGTTGAAAAAAGTTCCAGTCCCCTCAGCTTTGCAACCTCTTTTTTGATATATGGCTCAATAGTGAGTCAGGTGACTGAAAACAAACCCCCTCAAAAGTATACAGAAGGGCCCCTTGCCTGGTCTGGCTTAGACCTACCCAGGTCTAGTGTTTCTGGGAATGATTTGTGTGTCCAGACATCATAAAGTCATAAAGATGGTCTAAGCACTCTGTTAGTGTTTCTACTGATAGGACACCTCATTAAGGCGTGTTGGACGGCCATGTGGCTGCTGCAGCCTGGGCCCATGCAGCAGCCTGGACAGGGGACATAAATCAGACAAATGAAACAGCCTGTAAAAACCAGACCTGAAACGGCCAGAAAAGAGGGAAAAAAATCATATGCCTGAGAAAGTGGTGTTTTCACTTTCCGACGGACCGTTCTCACCCGCAGGGGAAGGTTGAACAAATGAACGTCAACGCGACACGTCATAGACACACATACGCCCGTGTGCACGCACGCACATATACATGGAGTCTCACACTGGAAATACTGGCACGGAGAGCCCAGGGGCAGAAATCATTGCTTTAAGAGCATATCATTTTTTATATTGTAATCAAAGACACATTATGGGAAGACGTGTCACAGGGTGCCCTTTCTTTCTGCCACATCTGTTTCAGATAGCCAACAACGGGGCTTAACAGGCAGTAGCTTGGATAAGGCTGGAGCCACATACTAATCCTCATTAATCCAGTTTGGTCAGTCTGTGACAACCATTGTGAATAAGAGCTCCTCATAGAAAGAGTCATAATATATCTTGACTGGTTTAACACCATGCTGCTGTGATGTCTGTAGCTATAGCTAGCGGTGAATTTCTGACAGTGATGTTGCCCAGATAAGATGATATGAATCATCAAATCACAGCCACTGTGAACTCAAAAGGGAAGAAATAACCAAAAACTATGCATACAGATTAGGGATGTTGCTGTCTATCTAGATTCAACATGAGCATGTAAGATAAGCTTTAAAACTAAATAAACTTAGACCAGTGGACTGATAAAAATGTACAGTGGCAACTTTTTTAAAAAAAATTTCCTGTAAAAAGCCCCAAGTTGTTGACCCAAACAGCACCTACCTGTGGATGGAAGAGGAAGCCTGGAGCTGGCCGCATGTACTTGTCTTTCAGAGTCTCAAACGGATCGCTCATTCTCCTCTTCTCAACCCTGCTAATAGTAGATTTCTATCAGCTCTTAACGCATGCACAGCAGCAACTATTGATACACTTACATTCAGTATAACAAAAAATTACAATTGGCAATTACATGATAGTAAATGACACCAGAAGAATGAAATCATTTGTATAATAAAATGTGTAACAGCAGTTTCTTGTACTACTCACACATTGTGTAAAATTGCAGTAGTAACTTGATTTAAGGCCAAGTAAGATACTGGGAATAACAATACCTGTAAATGGGGTCCATGAAGAAAGGCGTGGGCCTGGCATGCTGTAAGGAGGTGTCTGCTTTTGGAATCTCCACCACTCCCTTCTCCTCTTCGTAACTGAGGTTCTTCTTTGTCTCTTCCTCTCTTGGATTGCGGCCACGGCCCCTGGGCCCTAGGCTCAGGTCTAGTGGCTGATCCTGACCACCCGAGTGGGAAGCTTCTGGTTTGGAGGGAGTGAACGGGGCTGACTTTTCCTCCTTTCGCTTGGTAGTGAGGTCAAATGGTGACTCAGATGAAGATTTGCCCTGGGCCTTCTTACAGTCATCTGCTGGAGACTGAGGTTCGCCCTTTAGGCCTGGAGGTCTGAGGTCCCTGTCTGGGAATGGGTAAACTGAAGGAGAGAAAGCTGGGAAGAAAGGCAGTGGGAACATGGAGGGATAGGGCAGAGACCCAACCTTCTTGTCCTGCAGGCCAGCCAGCCCTGTGGAGCCAAAGTACTTCTCAGCAATGGAGGCAATGGCCTTAATTGAGTCATTCACAGCCCCTGTTACAGCTGTGTGCTCGTCCAGCGAGGATGGAATGAGGGAAGGGCCTGGAAAGTCTTTGGCAGCACTGCTGCCTGTCAGGCTGGGGCTCTGGGGGCCTCCCTCACTGGCCTTCCTCTTGGGGCCTTTGCCATTTTCTCGAGCAGCCCCCCTCTCCCTCTCACTGTCCATGTCACTCTCCAGCTCGGAGCCCGATGTGCTCTCCAGGTCACTTCCGCTGGGCGTGCTCACATCGTCCAGGTCGCTGCTCTCGGACTGGTCACTCTGCTTGTTTCGCTGCTTTGTGGAGGATGAGGAGCTCTTAGTGTGGAGCTCTGAGAGTGGCATCTGACTGCCAGGTGAACCGCCGTCTTTACGGAGAGCTTTGAGGAGCTCTCGGGACTCTTGAGTGCCAGGGCTCGGAGGCAGCAGTGGACTCTTACTTAGCTCTGCGCCAGGTCCTGCAACAGGTGCATGGGTTGGTTGTCTGACGGGAGAGGTGGTGGCAGGAATGAGTGGTGGCCGGTGGTAGAGTCCAGAGGGGAAGAGACCAGGGAAGCTGAAAGGAAAGGCTGGGGCAGCAGGGAAGGTAAGCCCGCCATGGTGGCGACTGGCCCCAAAGTAATCAGCCAGTCCGGCACTGCTGTGGCCCATCGCCAGAGCTGATTTGTCCAAGCCTGGGGCACCAGGGAGTGGCATACTCTGGGCAAACAATCCCCCTGCTGTGAAATGGTTCTTCCCTTCACAGAAGCGCCGGTGCTTGTTGAGGGAGGACGTGGTGCTGAACATCTGCCCACAGTCCTTGCATTTGATCTGTGTGCGGCAGTCAGCATGCATGCGTTTGTGGCGGCACAGATTAGAGAACTGGGTGTAGGACTTGTGGCATACCTCACCTGCAGGGACATGGAGACAAATATAGAACATATCAGTATGCAATACACACACCCACACACACACAAAATAACATCACATGACATGACATCTCTTGTTAACATGCTTCAGGCTGGCTGAAGCTAAGGCAGAGGAAATACAGTATGAATGATATGCTGTTCCCATCAATACTCTGACAATAGTTTTCCAGCAAAATAAGGAGGAGAGGTGTGTCCAGATCCTGGCATTGTAAGTGAATCTGTTTGGTTGATGGTGTGAGTCAGTTGCTGCCACTCATCACCTGCACATCAAACTGAATTCCCAGGCATCTCCAGGCCCATTGTCCTCCCAGGGACGCTCCCAGGGAGTCCATAAACAATCACACACAGACACACACATAGACATGCAGGCACATCAACAAAATATTCACATAGCACAGAGAAACTGAACCACACACACAGACACACAAGCATGCAGACATGAAGATACACACACATACACACACACACACACACACACACACACACATTCTCAGCCGCATGCAGTACAATGGCTCTATTTTAAGTTTGTGAAGGAAGCGGAGTTGAATGAATCCTATCCTGCAGTCCGGTTCCCAGGGACAGGTCTCACGTCCTCTACTGCCCCTCTTCCCTCTTCCCCCTCCGGGCCTCTGCCGTCACCCCTTCAGCCCCCTCACCTTGTCCCCATAGCTGGGTCCCTGTCGTCCTGCGCTAAGTGACCTTCCCACAGTCAGCCCCTGTATGCCTGTCTGTGACTCTGTCTGACCCTGGGAGACGTACAGTGACAACACCCGGCCACAAAACAAAACCTCACCGGCTGACATTATCTGTTGCCATTATTACTGTGTCAACATTATCTATGGGGGGGGGGGGGCTACTTATTGTTTTCCCATGCTCTATGCTTTATGAAAAAGAGGAAGATGTCCCTCTTTTTTCAAAAAGACATCAACCAATAACTTCAGAGAGCAGTTAGAAGCAGCTCTGGATGATTGATTCTGCTCACGTTGTTATTAGATCTTCAAAACGAGGACAAGGAAGTGGTTAGGCTCACAATGTGATTACACTTCTGCATACTTTGGATGCCTTCCAACCTCAAGGTGCACAAGAGGCAATTTAAGGAGATGGAGAGGAAGAGCGGGAAAAAGTATTGTGGAAACAGATTTAAATAAACACCCCTGAGGAAAGCCAAATGTGAATGTTCAAGCCAAGAGTGAATGTAATCTTGTAAAAAAGTCAATTTTAATGAATAGACCCAGAAAACTAAATTGAAATGAAGTGTACTTGTGGCTTGGCTTTGGTGGACACAATCACTGCAGAACGGTAGTTGAAAACATTTTGAAAACATCTGGGAAAAAAAAATGAGGAGAGCCTGATTCCTTTGATTTTGCATGTGATATTTCTTCTCTGGAAGCTGCACATATGTCTTGCAACATGGTGAAGAAATTCAGACATGGATATGAATATATGGATATCGGATATGAATACTTCTCTACTGGTCTGAATGACTCTAATTGAACTTAAGTTGTAGACATTCATGGTGGAAAAACTGTTTCATCAACACAAAGAATTAACAACTTCTAACAGAATATAAGCAGTTTTTAAAACTGTTCACTCAGTGTGTGTTGGGGCTGTAGCTGCTTCTATCGCTCTGTCTTTGTGTGTGTGTTTTTACAAGTATAGCCACATGGCCTGAGCAAACTACAAGAAAAAGCTCTGCACCGTAAATCATGTAGTTGTGACATTTACATACTAACAACACACACGCATGACACTCTGAGTGTGTGATCTGATTCACTACACACGTGCATTCGTCAGCTCTTAATAAACTGAAACAAAATATTATAAATGCATTCCTGAGAGCAGAGGGGTGGCTAAGTAGTGGCTAGCTGAGCGTCTGAATTAATAACCCAGCAGGCCTGAGTGCTCCACTTTTACAGAGAATCTCTGAGACACATACACACACACAACCTAGACATATTGCGTGCACCAACATACAAACAGAATCTCGCGTGCATATAGTACAACACTGTCCAAAACACGTACGCGCCCTTCAAGAGCACTCACACAAACAAACACTTCGGACACACACATGGTTTCTCCCAGGCAGCCGTCATGTTGCAGGCTGCTCTGTCTTTTTTACACAGCACATTAGTTGTTTTTAAACCTGCATATTTTCTGCTGATTACAGCAAATGGACTCCTATTCAGAGGGAGCACAAGGAAGAGGGCTGTACATGTGGTTGCTATTTGTGAGGAATGGTGGATGTGGTGGAGGGAGAGAGGAGAGAGAGGGGAGTCAGAGGTCTGCAGAGGAGATGCAGTCACTACAGCCTACATATATATGTGTATATGTGTGTGTATTTACTTGAGGAGAAGAAGGAGAGAGTGTGTATTAAGCGTGTGCGTGAGCTTGGATGTGTGTGTGCTGGTGTGCTGGGGTCAGCGAAAGAGAGAAGGGGGGCGAAGGGTGAAGGTCATAATGCTTTAGGGGAAGGAGATGAGATCTGTGGTGTGAGGTGGTGAAAGTGTGAGAGGTCAAAATGTGTTTGGGTCTTGCAGGAGTTAGCGTTTACTGAGGAGCGGAGACAGAAAGTGTGTGCGTGGGAGAGAGAGAAACTGAGAAACAAAACGTCTGTTAGCTGTAGCGTCAACAGTCGGTCAGGCTGGGTCACTGTGAGAGGTAAGGTTAGACCAAATGGGATTGGGTCAAATTACATGCTAGTTTAAATGCTGTTACCACCATATCAGCACTGTGTGAGAATGCTGATGCAGATACAACTGGATGACTTTTGTCTTAAAAGAAATGGTGCTGCCACTCTTAACACCGCTACTATATAATCCCACGTGCAATTCCTGTAGAACATTACATGACTGACTCTTGAAGATTAGCTGAGGAAGGATAAAAATGTATTTTTGCAAAAACATAACAGTTTTTCTATTAAAGGCAAGTCACAAGCATATTGTTATTGTTATTATCATTATTATTGTTATTATAACGTACTGAGGAGACTTACATAGGTAGGGTCTTAGTGACTTACACATGAAGGGCTTGACACTGCTGTGGATGTGCTTATGCTGCTTGAGGCCCGAAGACGTAGCGAACGTCTTGCCGCAGTCGGAGCAGGCGTGGGCCCGTGCCCCGACGTGCTGTGAGCGGATGTGCCTCTGCAGGTTACTGGGGTCTGTGAACACCTGCTGGGGGAAGGAACCACACAGACACACGGGGGAGTTACTACCTGCTTCTACATACATGAAAATAATAAACAATAATATGCAATTTTAAAAAAACAGACGTGGATTAAATAGCCCCCTTAAATAGTCATCACTTTACCTTTGAGCAGTTTTCACATTCGTAGTGCTTGCCACTGTCATGCGACATCTGATGTCGGATCAGGTTTGATTTCCAGTTGAAGGCCTTGGGGCACTGGTCGCACTTGTATTCCCTCTCCTCAGAGTGAGACAGAACGTGGGCCTCCAGACTGCAGAAGACACAGAAAATAAAGCAACAATGACGATTTGTCAGTTCAAGTACAATTGGCTCTCTACATGAAGCTATGGAGACGAAAGTGAGCAAACATTCACTGCAAAAAATCTCCCAAAATAAATTATGTGTTAAGTGTGTCAATGATTCACTTACCTCTGGACATCAGGGAAGACTTGGTCACACTCCTTACACTCGTGTAGACCATGGGACATGTGGAGGGGTCGCAAGTCTTGAGGTTCTTGGGCCTTTAGGTCACTGTCACCTCCTAGATACATCAGAAAAAATAAAGCAAAGCAAGACCATTTAAATGTATCATTTACTGGAAGACTGTGCAGAAAAAAATGTTATAGTTTTTAAGTTTACCTTGTAAACCAGATGTATTTAAAAATTCATGCAGGGACTGCAAGTTAACTTAAAAATGTCAGTGATATATGAATGATGTGTGTAAAAACATTTGGAGAGTTGTGCAGTCATGAGGTTTGTTTGCGGTCTTAAAGAGACATATATTCCATCTGAATCTCTTTTTACTACACGTAACATGCAGTGTCAGGGTCTGAGGTTGCAGGATGCATATATGCTTTGCAGCATTACTCTGAGCTTGCATAAGACAAAACACAATTTATGCCAGTTTGTCAACTCTCCACAGTATTTTATTGTGATATAATTTTCAGAGGCTTACATCATTAGTGTCATGTTCTCCCAGTCCAGCTACACATCCTTCTGTCACTCGTCACTACTCCACTGTTTACAATGGAATGAAAATAGCCCTCCTACTTAAAAATAAAAGCCAAACCTGGGTTAAGGAAGGAGGAGGGGGGTATCCCACACGGCTGCTTCTGGTGGTCCAGCAGCTGGTTACGGGACTCAAAGTGCTGGTCACAGTCCTCACAGCGATACTGCCTCTCCTCTGCAGGATGGGAAGGAGAAAAATTAACATAGTGTGAGATGAAGTGAGGTGTATGTGTTGCACAGATTTTGACAATGTACAGAAATGTGTATTTGTGTGTGTGTGGTCTGATGACTCTAATTGAACTTAAGTTGTAGAGGGCATTCATGGTGGAAAACTGTTTCATCAACACAAAAGAATTAACAACTTTAACAAAATATGTGTTTTAAACTGTTCACTCAGTGTGTTGGGTTTTGTAGCTGCTTCTATCGCTCTGTCTTTGTGTGTGTGTGTTTTACAAGCTATGGCCACATAAGCCTGAACCAAACTACAAGAAAAATACCCGTAAATCATGTAGTTGTGACATTTTACATGCTAACAACTTTTCACGCATGACACTCTGGTGTGTGATCTGATTCACCACCGTGCATTCATCAGCTCTTAATAAGCTGAAGCAAAATAACCTTAAATGCATTCCTGAGAGCAGAGGGTGGCTAAGTAGTGGCTAGCTGAGGTCTGAATTAATAACCAACAGGCCTGGGTGTCACTTTTTTAAGAATCTCTGGAACACCTTTTGCACAACCTAGACATATTGCGTACTGCTGTACAAACAGAATCTCGCGTGCATATAGTACAACACTATTCAAAACATCCTGGCAGCCCTTCAGAACACTCCACAAACAAACACCCGGTTTTGTGTGGTTTCTCCCAGGCAGCCGATCATGTTAGGCTGCTCTGTCTTTACACAACACAGTAGTTGTTTTAAACCTGCATGTTTTCTGCTGATTACAGCAAATGGACCTATTCAGAGGGCTGTAAGAGGGCTGTATTATGGTTTGCTATTTGTGAGGAATGGTGGATGTGGTGGAGGAGAGGAGAGAGAGGGAGTCAGAGGTCTGCAGAGGAGATGCAGTCTACCACCAGCCTACATATATGTGTGTATGTGTGTATTTACTTGAGGAGAAGAAGGAGGGTAACTGTGATAGCGTGTGCGTGAGCTTGGATAATGTGTGTGCTGGTGTGCTGGGGTCAGAAAAGAGAGAAGAGGCGAGAATTGAAAGGTCATAATGTCTTTAGAAGGAGATGGGGTCTGGTGTGAGGTGGTAAGTGTGAGGAGAGGTCAAAATGTGTTTGGGTCTTGGGGAGTTGGCGTTTACTGAGGCGGAGACAGAAAGTGTGTGCGTGGGAGAGAGAGCTGGCTCAAGCGTCTGTTGTAGCAAGCGTCAACAGTCGGTCAGGCTGGGTCACTGTGAGGTAAGGGGTTAGACCAAATGGGATTGGATGGAATTACATGCTAGTTTAAATGCTGTGCCACCATATCAGCACTGTGTGTGAGAATCTTTGATGCAGATACAACTGGATGACTTTTTGTCTTCAAAAGAAATGGTGCCACTCTTAACACACTACTACATAATCCATGCAATTCCTGTAGAATTTGTGCATGACTGACCATGAGATTAGCTGAGGAAGGATAAAAATGTATTTTTGCAAAAACAACAGTTTTCTATTAAGGCGTCCTACAAGCATATTGTTATTGTTATCATGTATTGTTATTATAACGTACTGAGAGACTTACATAGGTAGGGTGTAGTAGCCCATGAAGGAGCTTGACACTGCTGTGGATGTTAGCCGCACCATGAGGCCCGAGGCGTGGCGAGCGTCTTGCGCGGTCAGACGAGCCAGGCGGTACTTTGACGTGCTGTAACGGATGTTACTCTGCGAGTTACTGGGGTCTGTGAACACCTGCTGGGGAAGACCACACGAGACACTGCAGAATTACTACCTGCTCTACATACATAGAAAATAATAAACAATAATATGCAATTTTAAAAAAACAAGGCGTGGATTAAATAGCCCTTAAATAGAAGTCATGCTTTGCAGCGACAGTTTTTCACATTCGTGGTGCTTGCCACTGTCATACGCGACATCCTGATGTCGGATCCAGTTTGATTTCAGTTGAAGGCCTTGGGGCACTGGTCGCACTTGTTCCTCTCCTCAAGAGTGAGACAGACGTGGGCCTCCAGACTGCAGAAGACACAGAAAATAGAAGCAACAATGACGGTTGTCAGTTCAAGTACAATTATTCTCTGCATGAAATATGGGTAGTGAGCAACATTCACCAAAAAATCTCCCAAAATGATTATGTGTTAAGTGTGTCAATGATTCACTTACCTCTGGACATCAGGGAAGACGTGCCTCCTTACACTCGTGTAGACCATGGGACATGTGGAGGTCATAAAGTCTTGAGGTTCTTGGGCCTTTAGGTCACTGTCACCTCCTAGATACATCAGAAAAAAATAAAAGCAAAAGCAAGACCCGTTTAAGTGTATCATTTACTGGAGACTGTGCAGAAAAAAAATGTTATAGTTTTAAGTTTACGCTTTAGCAAACCAGATGTATTTAAAATTCATGCAGGGACTGTAAGTTAACTTAAAAATGATGATATATGATGAAATCAACGTAGCAAAAACATTTGGAGGTGTGCAGTCATGAGAGTTTTGTTTGCGGTCTTAAAAGAGACATGCTCTTCCATCTGAATCTCTTTTTTACTACATGTGCAGTATGGGGTCTGAGGTTTACAGGATTGCATATATGCTTTGCAGCAGTACTCTGAGCTTGCATAAGACAAAACACAATTTATGCCAGTTGTCAACTCTCCACAGTATTTATTGTGATATAATTTTCAGGAAGCTTACATCATTAGTGTCATCTCCCATTCAGCTACATCCTTCTGTCCTCGTCACTTTCTCCACTGTTTGCAATGGAATGAAATAGCCTCCTGTAAAAATAATAGCCTGGGTTAAGGAAGGAGGGAGGGGCATCCCCACACGGCACCAGCTACTGGTGGTCCTTGGCTGGTTACGGAACAGTGCTGGTCACGTTATAAATCTGCCTCTCACTCTGCAGGGATGGGAAGGAAAAAAATTAACATAGTGTGAGATGAAGTGAGGTATGTGTTGCACAAAGATTTTTGACAATGCTGAAATGTGTATTTGTGTGTGTGTTTGTGGTGCGGACCGTGAATATCAGGAGCCATGGTGTCACATGAATACTCTTCAGCCTTCATGAAAAGTAGCAGCTCCTCACCCGGGAAAATCTCTCTGGTGACTTTGTAGAAGATCTGTAACAACACACACACGCACACATGAGGGTTATGACTTAAAGTTTGCTTTTATAGTACAGTTTAATTACAAAGGTCAAACAAAAGTGTACAGATCAACATATTTCTCTGTGCTGAATTTGCCATTTTTGGTGTCCTGTAAAGACATTGCAGCTGTTTTTGTTTTGACTGCATTTTTCCCTCACATTGTCCATAAATGTGTTGCAATGTGGGCTAAGCTACCAACTTTTTAAACCAGCAGAGGTCACTTGGGGTAGCTCTTGGTACTGTATAAATATACAAACTCTCTCTCTCTCTCTCACACACACACACACACACAAGCAATGCAATTGTGTACATGATTGTTATACTTGTACCACCACCACCACGCACACATACACACACACACACACACACACTCATTAACTTATAATTAATCATCATATAAGACATCCATCTTCGTGGAAACACAATGAAAGCACAAACAACCATACTGTAGAATAAATATACTGTCACATAAATACTGTGCACACACGTACGCAAACTGGACTCTCCAGTAATACTTGTAGTGGTCAGGAAGTGGCCAAGAAAAGTGTGGAGAGCAAGTATGGTGATAAACTGCGAAAACAAGCAAGCTGTTTAAAAAATGCATTCTGCTAATTGAGTATTTAAGTGATGGATGAAACCAATAGTGAGATCAATTAAGAACTAACACCACTTCTAGGTGATCATTTAATACATCTCAACTCCCCTATACCCCCTTATTTTTAAAACATGAGCATTTCTACATAAACAGCCAAAAGATTAGACTTAATTTCATCTACAATACACACAGATTATGAAAGCTTGCCCCTGCTAAACATGTGAATGTATTTGGAGGGAGAAGGGGTCAGTCATTTTAAAGAATCAGCTGAAAGACCCTGGGATTGTGGTGCTTCCCATGGACACACAATAGCCTTTCTCTGTAAAACAATCAGACATGGCGTTATTTTTGGCATGCTTTGCAGGTTTAACATATTACCTTCCTCTGCCGCATAGACGTGACAATGATGATGGGGGAATTTATTAGAAATGCAATAGGAAGCGGGGAGGGGGGGGGGGTTCTGGGAAGGCATGGGTCACAGGTACACCGCTCATGGAGGGAATTCCTGGCTAGCACTACTAGAACACTAGAGTCACATTGGCTCCACGATAAATATCTTGGTCACAATAAAGATCATGATGTATTCTGTCGACTATTCTATAATTGTTCATGTCATTGTTCTAGCTTCTGGCAAATGATATAATACTAAATATGACACTACTGATTTTTTTGTGATTCACTGAAGCACAGGAAGTTCATAGACTGCGAGTCACTGGGGTAAAGGGAGCTCAAGTGTGTTAAAAAAAAAAAAAAAAAGCGGGGGCTGGCCAAGGCAGAGCTCTTGCACGTCAATAACTGAGGAGTGATTGGTGCACAGCAACTGATGTAGTTTTGTGGTAGCATAAAAGTATGATTTAAATTCAGGCCTTAAAACAATTTAAGCCGCCAAGAAAGTCAGTGGGATGGTGGCAGGCACTATAAGTCTGACTCCCATTACAGGCCTGAGCCAGACTCATTACAGTTATCCAGACCAGGAGAGACATATTACATATTAACCACCAAATTTAATCCAAAAAATATTCCTGTTTTCGTTTGCCTTCATCTACAGAAGGTCCGTAAGGACAAATCTGCCAACTTTTTTCTGTTTTGTTGTCTGGATGAAGAGAAATACAGTCGTGGTCAGCAGCAGCAGCATTGCACCCGCATTGTCTCAAAGAAAGAATAAAGGGAACTGGACTGTGAGGGCCTCCACAGGAGCTTTAATCTCTGACATTCCCCACTTTAACCTCTGTCTACAGCACAGACACACAAATGAGCAAACATTCACGGACCTTCATAAAGCATACATGCACACATACGTACACAAACAGACGCACTCTTTCCTGTGTCCTGTCACCTCTGTAAGGCCACAAAAATATTGTGATTTAGAGACAATCGGACAGCAGTTCAAACAGACATGTGAGTCTGTGGGGATTCCGCTCCGAGAGACTGATACCGAGACTGAGGAGGGAGGCTCTTTGGAAAGCTACCAGGGCGTGGACTGAGGCCTCGGAACATAAAAATTAATGGACGCTGTCAAAGCCATTTTGTTCATAAATACAAGAGTACGAGTTCAAGGTAAAATGCAACTATGAGTCTATAATTTTTGTACGTTTTGCAAATAACGGGAGAAAACTTAGGGTGAGACCATCAGCAAGAACCCTTCTGGCTCCGAGTCTGACCTTTGACTGCTCCCTTTTAGGGATCAATAAACATCTGTAGCTCTGTTCCTCTGCACTCTCTGCACAAGAAGATGTAATTTTGGGGTAGCGTAAGTGCATGAGCAGGCACAGGAGGGTGATTATGAATATGAGGGGGAATTCCCCCAACAGCTCCACCCCTTCCCCCGAGGGTTGCTACAGATAAACAGTGAAGACACACACACAAACAAACAGGCAGCGACTCACACTATGTTTGATCCTAGGGGTCATCCTTAGCATGTCATGGACATGCTAACAAATGCACACACACCCCCACATGCACATGCACACAGTGGCTTAAAATAACAGGTTATTCTGTAGATTAGATAGCCAGGGTGTCTGAGTTCACACTCACTCAGCATCAAGGCCATTTCTGACTCTTACTACATACAAAAACAGCTTAGTAATATCGTTCTCCCTATGTCTGTTCATGTTATGAGTCGCTACTTATCTCACTCTCTGCCTCACTTACTCTCTCTGTCAAAGGTTATAACCACGAGAGGATCAGAGGCTATAATCGTAGTACTTTGTTACCTTGACACCATTAGTCATTAGCAGAGTAAACACCGTCAAATTTTCCCTCGGTCACACCCTGTTGGCCGACTCCTCGCTCACACAGAGCTCATTCGACAGGTATGCCATTTACTGACGCTGTCCTGCCACAATGAACTCTCAGTCTGGGTGCTGCTCTTAGCACAAACACTTAAGATCTCAAGCCACTTTAACATCTAAAAACTACAGAAAAGAAAGACGCCACAGACCCACAATTAAGGTTTATACTGCAATTATTTTAAAAACTTTAAACATCATCAGATATAATATGTTTCAAAAAATGCTTCATTTCTAACTGAGGAAATCACAAAGTACCCTCAATTTTAAGAATAATACCTGCTACATTGTTTACTTGTGCTTGCTCAGCAGTAGCATAAGCGGTGCATATCCACATGTGCTGTGACCTCCCTGTAGCTCTCAGGGTCATGCAACATGTACAGTGTGTTTGGCAGTCACCGTCGCTTGGCTTCTAAACAAAACCATTTCGTGACTTAGATAGCAATAAAGAGAATGAGCACACAATGTGCAGCTGGCTCCAGCAAATTGGATGAACATGTAAGGAAGCCAACATGGTCCTGTTCATGTTAGATTGAGTCGGCTGTGGGAAAGTGACCTTATGAAGGAGTAGAAAACATTCTGCTATCTCATAAAGGACGTATCAGCAATGTCAGGTGTAAACACTGCATGTAGAAAATTAGTTTCTGGGTTTTACTCTTCCAAAGTCTCAGTGGGTAGCATGTAATCATGTGTAAAATGGAGGAGAAGGGAAAATACAAATTAGATTTTTTCAGGGTTTTTACTTTAAATTCTAAACCTCTTTTTTTTTTAACCATTAATTCTTGTACAAGTAACTGAATAAGCTTTAAACTGTTACAATCAATTCCCCACGAGTGCACCTTTAGTGTATTTACATAGTGAATGACTGTCAGAGTTTTGCTAATATGCCCCTCAGCCACTTCATTCCTCTCAATACTGAGCAAGAATCAATAGAGTGAATGAGATTAACGCTCATATCCCTCCGCACTGTCTTATGAAAGGCTCTTCAGGGCCTCGTTGGATGATGTTAATTACACTTTTAATCCATTTACCTTTCAACCAAATCAGTGGAGTGAGGAGTGCAGTGGGGGGGGGGAGGGGGGGGGTTAAACACTAATTGCCCTAATTATCTTAACGACAAAACATGCTGATCATGGAGGGATCTATGCAAGTATAATGCTCAGGCTGCGTTGCTACAGACAAATGGGAATGTCAGAGCTTGAGCACTGTGGCATGAATGGTCAAAGGCTAACATTAAACACAAACAGCAGGCTGCAGGCCACAGTTAAAAGATTTAATAATTACAAATGAACTTATTCAAGAGTTTTTAATTAAAAACCTAATAAAAAACCAAACGTATAATATTCGGTTCTTTTTAGAGAGTTGTTTTTATTTGTAAAGGACTGAATTCAAACCTGTGAGTTATAGCATGTTGAATTAATTACAGATTTCAGTGTGACTCACAAACTGCGACACCTGTCATCTCCTTCCTCTCCAGTCTTTCCTGTTGCTTTCCACTCTGCAGTGTCAAATGTATAAAGCAATAAAACAGAAAGGTCCTTGTTAAATTCTGTTAAAATCCTAAAATTTGCAGCTCATGCTAGAAATAAATATAATCTATAACATTCAGTGTTTCTGCAGATGCTTTCACAACAGAGATTGTTTATACCAGTTCCTCCAGTAAGACAAAACAGGCTTTTTTTTCCTCTCCCTCTCTCTCCTCACTCATTCATTCCTCTCTTTCCCTCACCCTCCTGAGATTGGTCATAAAGTTTTATGATAAACAGAACTGGGTCAGAAATAAGAGGCCGGTTTTACTCTCACACTGGCAGGGCTAAATTGGTGCTTGAAAAGAACCAGGGCTAAATAATGACCAGCACACCTGGAAGTTGCAGTCGTTGTATGACACCGTTTTAAAATAAATCATATAACAAATCGTCTCTGCTGATGACATGGTGTGAGAAGATTTAGATTTGGTTCTGAGGGAAGATTTAACAGAACGTGTAAAAAGCCCCAGGTTTGTTTGGTCAGGCCCGTCTGTGGAAATCTGGTGATGGTACACGTAGTGCGGCGAGTGTGTAATATGTGGTTTCAGACTGGGTTTAGACTCAGCACTTCTCTGTGGCAGTAAAAACCTGTTGGAATCAGGTACTGTGTGTTTTAACATTTCCAGCTCGGAATGAGGAGCATGGGGAGTCATCTGAACCGCAATGAACAATTCACAGTCCTGCAGCGTGTACTCACTCACTCACACACACACACACACTTAAATTCACACATGGATATATGTAGAAATACAGGCAATTACAGGTGTGTACACACACTCGAGAGACACAATGAAACACTTCACACACTAACAGCAAGTCAGTGCACATAAACGTCTGCGCACACATGGAGACAAAAAGCCCTCAAAAGCACACGCATGCACGCACGCACGCACACACACACACACGCTACCAAAAACTGACAGCGGGTTTACAAGACCACCCCACTTAGTCTATTCATTTTACACATACAGACAGCCATTGTGAGACACTACAGCGTGTTTTCAAAAACACCAAATGTTGGCCGGAAGGCTTAAAGACGCCACATTGTGCCGTGTTGTGACAGTGTGTAATACTTAACAATCACCTCATCATAGCCATGTCTGTGACCTGTCGGAGCCTTACACAGCCACCCGAGCAGAACCACAGTGTTGACAGGGAGTCACACCTCGAGGAGAGGGCAGCTCAGGATCTCTCTCTCTGCTTGTTTGTCTCTCTGTCTCTTTTAAAAGAGAGAGGGTAAAGTACTTCTAGGGAAGCTTCTCTTCCTCTTTCCCATTCACTCTATGAAAAGAGTCTGAGATATCTGCTCTCTCAACTTTAGTGAGAGCACAGGAGGGATGAGAGGAACATAGATTCATGAAGTAAGAGCAGGAGATTTGTTGACTAAAAGATTTCATAATTATTTAATGGCCAATCAAACGGAAAAGATAATTTATCTGTATGAAAATGTCTGTATCTTACTACAATTATATATGGCCACTACATTCTGGATCATGTTATTAAATACTCTCCTGACATGTGCTTCTTTGCTGATATTTCAACAGGTGACACTCAACAAGACCACCGGTGAGAAGTGATGACAAACACGCAAGCTAGATTATGTTTTTCATTCGGGTCAAGCCATGGTATGCTCCACACACGTGTCAAATAAAGTTTAGCCTCTTTACCCCACTGTGTGTTTCTGTGTAGGAGGAGCGCCAGGCTGTGGGATTACTGAGGTGAACGGGCCCACATGTCTACAGCACGCACCTCTCTGCACAGCCAGGTGAGCAGCAAAAGGACTGTGACATTCCTGACATATCTAAGAGTTTATATCGCAAGCGTGACTGGGAAGTGTGTGGAACTATCATCCCAGTGGGCCGCCTCTGATCCTGCCCTGTGGTCCTTGCACGGCAGAAGCCAGCGCACAATTACAGAAAGAAAACACACACAGATAGCAAGGAGTCACTGCGTAGGGGAGAGCTGTGTATGTGTGCGAGTGTGCGTGTGAAATGAAGGCAGGGTGGGCCAGCCGCTCATGGGACTATCTGACTTAGATCACAATAACACCTTTTAACACAACAGCACGCAGACAGGACAGCCATCGGAGGAAAATACAGAGAAGCCTTCTGGCTTCAGAGCTGAGTTTAAAATAAAGCAGAGTATAGGCTCAAAGATCTGAATGATTCTCAGTTGCACTTGATTCATCCTGCCAGACAGCAAGATTCAGAAGAGGACACATCACCATTTGGGAGTTCAAAATCAAGTCATCCACATGTTTTTTTTTTTTCTCTCTCTCTCTCTGTCTTTTTCTTCAGATCATATTCAACTTGTGTTTTGCTGAGGTTGTTCTGCCAGGCGGACTGTGAGTGTCTCAACGTACCTGATCATCTATCTCGCACGCTGTCAGGTTATGCTGCTTGACCGCAGGGGCAAACTGGATGTGCTTCAGCCAGCTCCCGATATCTGGCTTGCTGACATCCACGCAAAATTTTACATGGCCTGACCCGTCCAAGATCTGCAGAGAGAGGTAGAGAGGGGAAGAGAGAGAAAGAGAGAAAGAGAGAAAGAGAGAAAGAGAGAGAGAAAGAAAGAGGGAGAGATCAGACTTTGATCAGTATCAGTCCAGGTTACTGTGTCCAAACACTGACTAACCACATACCTCCCACAGAGAAATAAGACTCAAATGTTAGGAGTTGGTCTGTCGTGCACACACACACTCACCACGTGCACACACATACACACACATGCACACACACACACACACATAGATTGGGTAGAGGACAGGAAAAAGCAAATAAGAATCATCTAAAAATTCCTTTGCATAAACATAAAAAGAATTGTGTATGTTTGTGGATCGTTGGCAAACAATGTATATGTACATATTTTTTAATAATTACTTCAACAGTAATTATAAGGAAACTCCTGTAACTCTTTAAAACCACAAATAACACCCAAAGAAAATAAATAAATATCTAAACATAAATAAAAAATCTAAGAAACAAATAAAGAACTAAATAAAATGTATTATATATCTGTGGTATTTATTATAGTTTTTACCCTGAGAATGCTCTCAAGGAATTGTCCCATTTCTATTGCTGTAATAAAAAAAAAATTAAATTATATTATTGTCATGATTCTATGAGAGCAATAAATCAGCACCAAAATAAGGCCAAAGCCGGCCACAGAATATCAATGAACGTATTAATGGATTAAACTTTTTACACTGCAGAAATATAACGCAACAAATAAAAACATTTCATCACCTTTCAATTCTGTTGATCAATCTTGTATTATTTTGCGTTGTTAAAAAAAGTTGGAAGGATTTTAAAATCACTGCAATTGACGTTTGAATCTTTCTTGAAATGTAGGTTTTAATTAAAAAATAAGAAAACTAGACTGATAACATCTGTTCTTAAAAGGTATTAGAAATTCAAAGTAAACACAATAATACACACAATAATAATAACGATAATAATAATAAAGGAAGAAGACTATTGTATTGCTCCTATTCACAACATCAACACTTAAAGATAATGAACAAAATAAATAAACAAACACAATGAACTGAATTATTATGCAAAATCATGAGATGAGTGAACTTATCGTTGACAAAAATATTTATACAGCATTTCTCCTGACGAACCGTAAACGCAAAATATTACAAGTTTTAATATGTTGATATTTATTACACAGCGGCTGTAAACTTTACTGGGAAACAAATCAACGTCAGAAACCAAGAGTGATAAGAACGTAAAGACCGATTGTACGGGATCTTAAACGAACTTCGCTCAGGGTCACAAATCTGTCTTCTGCCTTGTATAACCTGCCACCGAATAAATATTTAGGTTGTAGAAAAGCTCTTTGTCCGAGCTAACGCCTGATCTACCCATTTACCCTGCAAACCAACCTCAAGTCTTTTATGAATTTAACCGACACACTTAGTCTACAAAGAAAATGAACAATGAACATTAGTTCGCTGTTTGCTCAATGCAACGCTTATAAATAAAATGTTCTTTCCTTTTCACACGGGCTGATTCCTCTTACCGTTGAAACCTTCTGCACCGGCGAGCGACTGTGAAAAATCCTCTCGGGATAAAACCGCGTTTGAGAAAAAATAGATGAAAAACTCACGAAAAAAAAACTGTGAACGATCAAACACGACTGTCAACAACAACAAAACTACCAATCGTCTTTGCTGTGCCGTGGTCTTCAGTTTTTTTTTGGCATGGTTAAAAAGCACCAGTGTGTTTTGCTGGTTTTTCGGTGTCTCTTCGCGTTCCAACCCGCAGGACGAGTCGACCTCCGCCGGTGCGCGGCCACTTTGATTGTCCCTCAGACACTGCGCGGTGGTCTGTGTGTGTGTGTGTGGGCGAGTAAATCTCTCCTCACCATATTGTCTCTTGGTGAGACACCGCTGACTGGTAGATCCTCCTCACCGTCCTAATAGACATGGCGGGGTCGTGGAACTAAATCCTCCTGGTGCATCAACTGCTCCCAACTTTCACGTGGGGCCGCTTGGCTCTGTCCGCTCCTCTCTTGTCACCCTCCTGTCCTGACGCACCCAGGTGTCCTCTATAGCCATTCAAATTGCTCTTCTCCTCCACCTCCTCCTCACCCAGTCGGGATGTGTCGTCTATATGATAGCGGAGAGATTCGCGGTTGGGTGGTGGTGGCGGTTTACTCATATCGCCCCCCACCCCTTTTACTTCACGCGTCCCGGTCACAGATGATGTGATGTTGTTTCTCTTTGACGCTTTTGTCTCGTAAAGAAGGATCCAGCGCGTCCATCCCCTGCAGCCCGCGACTCAAAGCGACGGGACCGTCTTTGCCCCCATGTCCCCGGTCGGAAGCGACCCCTCTCCGCAGTAAATTTTAAAGAGACAGGGGTCCGGGGTTGGAGAGGGTGAGCGGGGTCAGGGAGAGGTCGGGATGGGGCTTCTGAAGGGATGAACTGCGCGTGCACACACACACACGCACTGGCAGCACATTTTAATGAACCAACATAAGCATCAAAGCGGCGCATTACTATCCACGTGTTCCCAAACTTTTCTCACAACATGCCGCGCCTGTTCATGGACCATTTTATGACATTATTAACCCGAAGATCCGAACTGAGAAGACTTGTGTCTACCATTTTCTTCTGTTTTGAGAGGTAATGATGCACCCTTTAGTTGCATTTGTAACAAGAGGCGAGAACAGAGCAATAGAATAGAGTGGGAACTATAATCAAAACACCTTTCTCTCTAATTGTGTCTGACTGGGGGGAGAGTAATGTAACAACTAGACTTAAGTGTTCCTCCTGGGGACCTCCAGGAAACTCCATAAGGACCATTGGAAGTCCCTCTGCCACATTTTGTGAAACACTGACCTAATCACCTGCTTCTCTCTGACGTGAACAAAAAAATGGTGCAGGTTGTTAAATAGGTGTGAGTTGTTCTCCCAAAATCCCTTTCTTCACCACAACACACACACACACACACACACACACACACACACACGATATGCAAATTGTGAATGATTTCTTAAATGATCATAACACGAGTTTTATCAAAGAAAATCGGATCATTAGACAGAGACAGAGCTTAAGTTGGTGCTGTTTGAATCTGTCTTGAAAATAAAGATTGTACTTTCCTCACTGCCCGGGCCTCTACGCGTGCACCTGCTTTAGAGACAGAAAATGCTGCCTTCCTTTTATTTCTTGAGCGCTTTATTTCAAATTTTCGAAGCTAAATAGCTGAAGCTGATCCTGCGACTAATCGAGGACAAGGGTATGGAATAATAAAGAAACGTCCCCGTTGTCAGTGAACGGAGTTTATTAGGCAGCTCATAAAGCCAGAGAGGACAGGACTTTGGCTGATGAGAGCAGATGATGATGGATAACGCCTTGCGCTGTGACATTGACCTTCCATCCCAGATAATGCCCATTGTTTTACGAAATCGTGGAGCAAACGCGCAGGAAGGACAGGAAAAATCATGTGTAAATAAGGCAGGACCCCGCCACCGATTCCCATCGTCTCGCGCTCCTTGAGAACCGAGGAGGGACCCCGGTCCGCCCGGTCATTGATTTCCTGCCTCTCCTCGACTTGTCCATTGTTGGAACCCTTTTTAATTTAGCCATAAATTGGGAAAGCTCAAGTCGAATGAGCTGTTCTATTTTCTTCCTGTCAGGATGAGGGATTTGTTTTATGATGCATTGTGTATTAAATACAAGTAATCTGGGAAAGTGATTGCTTCACGGCCTCTCCGGGTCTGATCGAGGATCTTGATAGAGAGAGGGGTCTGAAAAGGAGGAAATGTCTGAAAAAAGTAGGATATAAACACGCGGGGTTTGTGGTATTACCGAGGGTAAATTGGGGTAACAGTGGCGGGACCCCTGAGCATGACCACAAGAAGAAATGTTGCACTTCTTTCCCCTGTCAGGAGATGGCGTGCTCAACTGAAATGAACTTTTTTTTTTTTTTTTTTTTACATGAACAAATCTGAATGCACAGTTGAACATTTTAGATGACAATATGACAATTTAACATAATTATGGGGATGTATTTGTCGCTGCAGAGGAGTGAGCTTTATCAAACTAAGTCTCAAAATTATTATTATTTAATCTTCAAATATTTCATATAGTAATAACATTCTGCATTTTTAAGTTTAATCTGATGACTTATATGTCTGTTTATGACACTAATGACACATCAACAGCTGCACTGTTTTATCTCCAGAAATATAATCGACACAAGCAGTTTTGTAAGTTTTAGTTTTTAGGATGCTTTGGCACAGGTTTGTCTCCCACAGTCCAACAGAGAAAATAGAAAGAAAATCACTCTTTCCTCTGTGGATCACGTGTTGTTTCTTTATTTCTGAGCCGTGAATTTGACTTCATGCTGAAAGCACTGCAGCTTATATCTGTGTTTGTAACAGTGTGCTCTATCAGTCAGCTCTGTGACTTATTATAAGATGTAGGAGGGGGGGTCATGAATTGCAGCACAAAACATCTACATTAAGGCGTCAAATTGCTAGATGGGACATGAAAGATTCAGCTGCATGGGCCTGAATATATAATCACCTGAACGAGAGGCCATAAAGCTTCTGAATCTACCACAGAAAAGACCGATGGAGGTGAATTTAAAACACTTGTTCATTTGTTAATAAACCGGGAGAATGATTTGCGAGGCACTGGCTCTAATTTATATTTATTCGAGGCAATCCGCCATAAACACTATTCTGATGTGCTGAGATGAAACAGATCTGTTTTATCTGAATTATGCCATGCCTTTGTCATAATGATTTTGACATACTAAACAGCGGCGTGGAAAAGCTGTTTATCAACAAATTACAAACCAAACACACGCAGGCTTCAGGGTATGTTAGTTCCGACTATATCATACCACACAGCATTTCATACTTATTTAAGAGACGCTTAAAAACATACAGCATCCGGACGATGTTTAGTGCTGGGGCTTTAAAGTGCTGTGAAATTCTTGAAAGGAGGTTCAATTGCTTAAATGGGCCCGTGCTTATTTTGCTTGCGCCTTTCTTGTTTGTTTTAGGAGTTCAGTCACGCAAAAACCAATTCATACATGCATGTAGAGAATTTTTATGATCAAATAGCTTCATATTTTACTTGATCTGAGGTTTAGCTTCTCTGGCCCGTTGTTCTTTTTTTACCCTTTGAATAACTTTTGCAGTAATATTTTCTGGTGTTAAAAGTGATTTGGATTTTTTTTTTTTCCCCGTGCTCAATCTAGAGGCATGTGAAGTCAGATGGGACAGGCTGGAGAAGAGGGGGGATTCCCGTGTGGGTTGCAAACTGACTCCAGCCAAGCAGCCGAGCTGCGGAGCCTACCGCTGCAGCCGAGGGGCCACATGGAAACACTGTGTAGGCCTGTGTGGTGCATTCCAGCACATCCTCCAGGAGAGCGGAAAGAAAAAAAAAAACAGCAAAGAGAGGAGAGAAAGAAAAATATCGCAGCCAAATCCACATGAAATAGTTCCACCATTCACGGCGAGACCTCCCATTGACACCGGCGAAAAGCTGCATTAAGTCTCCATCATGACTCTGTATACACACGGCCCCCTGCGCATTTTATTTTTCTTAAATGTGGGGCGATTCAATCAAGTGGTAAAAACTCATTTAGAGCTCAAATGAACAGTTAGCCTACAGTTTGCACAACACTCTGCAACTTTTCCTTTTAATTACCACGTCCGCCAGCCGAGATCAGTGCACAATACAACAAGTGTGCAGCTTTAAGTCCCTATATTAAAGGATAGACGTGGTGTCCATATAGCCCAATTACCATTAAAACAGAGCAGAGGAAATGAAAGGGGAAAATGTAAATAAAAAAATTCCTTGGGTCTGGAAGTAGGCCCGTTGTGAGCGGCGTGTTAATCTCCACCTCAGTAATTTGGTTCTGCGGGAGAAGACAGAAGCCCTGCTGCTGTGCCCTGCACTTCATAAATCACTGCTTTATGTGGACAAGGTCAGCCACCCCCCCCACTTCTGCTGGCCCCTCCCGGCCCCCTCCGCCATCATGTTTACCCGGCCGTCCGGGGGCTCTCAGGACCAGAACAGCTCACTTCTAATTACTTTGGATTATTTTCCTTTGCCGGGGGTCAGCCAGGCATTCCGACAGAAAGAGAAAGAGAGAGGGATGATTTCTTGACAAATTCTGTGGCCTGCGAGGAACAAGCCCGGCGTGTTCTGCTGAATTAGCACCGGGTCATTTTGTTTTGGCACTGTCTGTCCCTGTCTCTGACAGCTCGTTGCAGTGACAGGTCGGCAAGAGCAATGCATACAAATGATTTATTTTATTTATAACCTAAAAAACGCTTTTCTTTTAGGTTGTTCAATTTGTATCTATGAGGGCATGTTTTACATCAGTTTTATAAAGACAAGTGTCAATATTGGAACAAGGCTGGACATCACAGGACATGATGCTTGATTGAGAGGATTTATGAGAAGACATAAACTATCTAATCTCATTTACCAGTTCAGAGGAGAAGGGTGTGAGAGAGAGGCCTCTTACTAAGAGATGTTGTGCTTTTTCCATCATTAAATGTATTTGTTAGGCTAAGCCGCAGGTCAATAAAGGGAAAGAGAAAATAGAGGTAAAAATTGAAATTATTTGCATCACATAAAAAAACATCAAAACAGCACTTCCCAAAAAATACTACCCAAATCTAGGCTGTAATTCGTGTTGCAGACGTAGAGGCAAAAGTGCTGGATTAAAAGGGTCAGCCAACAAATACACTCGCTATCATATCTCTACCATGGATATTCAGTTAGAATAAATGTAATGTTTAATAGTTCAGTGTGAATAGAATATATTGTTTCTTGTGATAAAATCAACAGTGACAGCAAGGATATCAGGACAAAGTGAAAGCTACTGTTAAAAGTTATTTGAGCATCAGGGAGGAGGGTGTGAATATAAAAATGGGGAGCGGATATTATGCAATATTTTGAAATTCATTTAAAGATAACTGCTATTAAGCAGCCCGACGTGTGCTGTTGTTTGGAGGAGCAGTGCCTGGAATGCGGCTGCAGCAAGAGTTGGGTGTCTTTGAGAGGGGTGAAGGGGGGGAGAGAGGTGAGGATGGGGGGTTGGAGGTGGAAGCGATGTACAGAAAGTAGTACAGGCTGTGGTAATCGCAGACACTTCCTTAACAGAGCCTCAGCATACAGGGCCACACTGTATGTGGGCTACAGGGTGCGATAAAGCTGCACAAGAGTCAAAGGTCACGTTTTTCAAGCATAAATTCAGTGGGCACACAGCTCCTATACGCATGGGACAGGCTGGAAACTTAAACAACCCTCTCCACCCCACTCCATACCAGCGGAGAAAGGGGGGAGGGAGGTAATTAGAGCATGTTGCTGGTCGCCGCAGGGTGAACAAATTGGCTCTAAAACGCTCATAGATATCATCTTTAAAAGAGCTTTTTATGTACAAGAGGTAAAGCAGGATGGAACTGAACACGGCACTTCAGATGTTCAAGTGTCACACATTCATTACATTTATTGAGCTCTCTTCTCACGTTTAAAGTCAGGGCTCTGCTGTAGTACTGCGACAATCTGCTTTTCATATAGCGTGTCTAATTGGAAGGCTAATATTTTAATGTTGGCGGATATCAGACGTTATACTTGCTCAGTGTGACAGAAGGAAATGCTGCCATGTCAGTTAAATATGCCTGTACAGCCACAATAGAAAAGACAGAATCTTAGAGCAAAGGCTATTGATGTGATGTTAAAAAACAGTATTATATTCACAATTGACTCAAGCTTGAAAAAGAAACAACTGAAAACCAGTTAAAATTTCTTAGACAGATCAATAAAAGTGGTGAAAAAGACCAGTTCCCCCGATGGCAAGGCAGGTGGAGAAACAGACACCCAACAGTTGATGGCTCGCAGATACACAGACCCTTTTGTGTATTTACTTTTATTGAGTATTTTCCCTTTTTTTTTTTTGCAAAGCAGAGAAAAAGGCTCAGGTTGTTGTACTAAGGAGAAAAACATAGAGAAACATGACAAGTGGGACTAATGGATATTTCTTATCCAAAATTTACAAGTGGTCAAAACTGCAATGTGAGAAAGTGAGAAAATGTTCTTGAGTAAGTGCAAAGCATAAGCAGATTGTGAAAGTGTGTTCAGTGTGTCCGTCATGCACGCACACAGAAGCCCCCACTACCACCACCACCACACACACACACACGCACAGAGGAATTTGTTACCCAGCTCAGGTCAGCTCAGTGTATGTGGGCATGATTAAAGTCAGAATTAACTCGAAAAACAACAAATCAGTCGCTGCAACCCCAAAGTGAAGGGAAGCCGAGCAGCTCACACATAACACAGGGACACGGAGTGGCTCCCATTAAAGGCTTCACTGGCTTTCAGTAGCATCAAAGAGGCCCCTGAGTTAGGCTGGGATTATATTTAACCCGCGAGCTTGTTGCACTGCTGAGTACAGGGCACATGCTGATGCTGCTGCCAGTACACCATGCTTCTGGCATCCAGACCAACGCTCTCATTAAAATGTGGCTTGGGCACTGTTTCCTTACAGGAACACACACATGGAGTAATGCACGGACACACACGAAAACACATAAACACTCAACAAAACAAGAAAAAAATGACATATTACCATCTGGTATTTTTGTTTTACTTCTACTTACAACAGAACTTTTACCACTCTATATGAGCTGTGTAAGTTATTAATATTTATCCTTCTACTAATTATCATACTAAATGCTGTGCATGCTGGAGCAAGGTGATATGGCTGAAAACATTGTCAGAAAATTGACAAATTTAAGGATATTTTCCAAGTCTGATACCTATTTTTGATAGTTATTAATAAAATCTTATACATTATCATTAATCGATCTAAAAGAGAAATCTAAAGACATCACAACAGACTCAGCCCTCATGTATGGAGGCTTCTAAATAGAGAGTTAAAAGACGAGATGCAAACAACAAAAGTTCTCCACGTAGGGGTGTATGTCTGCACCAGGCCCTGTCCTGAGATAATGCAATCTCACTTGGCACATTTCAGTAGTCAGACTTGATATGAACCATCAGACATGTGCGTCAATACTCCCCAGGTTTATTCAATTCCAAACCAATCATTCTGGTGTCATACACTTTTGGGTTAATATTCTAACCGTGAGGCCCAGGGCTAGGTGAAGATAAATCAGCTTTTATGATGGGTTGTTATGGTTTTTACGGCACTGGGGTTGTGAGGGACTGATTTGAGGATCAATCACCTGCAGGTGTCTGCTGGGGGCTGGGGTGCTGTGAGGATCGATTGAGGATCTAGAGCCACGGTGATGGAATAGGGGTGTGTTTGTGTGTATTGAGATTGGGTGTAGTTGTTGAGTGTGTGTATTAGTTTGTGAAGGCGAGAGAGAGACAAAGTGATGAAGGTGTGCATGTGAGTGCTTCATAGACAGAGAGGAGATATATCTGGGGCTGCAGCAGTGATGAAGGGCTGCTGGACTATGACCAGACCATCTCGGCTCTTATCGGAGTCCCCCCCCCCTCTTTCAATCCACTTCTTTATCTAGATGGCACTTTGGAAAATCTCATTGTCACACAACATTTAACAAAGACAAAAGTCTCAGGCAGGCAGCTGGAGATGACTGGCCTGACAGAGTACGGAGCTAGTGTGCAGAGTATCCCTCACACAACCTCTTTCACTCACGTCTTGCGTGTTTTCCACTGGGAGAGGCCGGCAATGTGGGTGCAAAACACCGCCAAGACACACAAACAAGTGTGTGCATCTATGCGCACAGATGGCACGAGTGCCCATCAACGCACGGACACATTAGCTGCACTGAAGTTTGTCAGTTTGTCTCTCTCCCTCCCTCCTTGGATACGGTGTTTATACACATTCAACATCTCCCCTGACCGTCAGACGGCTGCTTCCTCCGCGCTGTCAGCAGAGCCCCGCTGAAACAAAAGAGGCGGAGAACGAGGCCTACGGTTTCTGAATCAGAGGAAGTTGGTGCTGATTATGCTGCCCCTGAAGAAGCATTCCGATCCTGTTAACCCGCACGCTGGCTGCCAACTCTAAGCCATGCGGCAAAGCACTGGGAGAGTAAACCTCACACAGCCCCACCCTGAGTGCCCTCTCCCTGCCAAGGACAGGCCTCTGCCCTCTCTTCGTTTCCCCTATTTTCTGTTCCTCCTTTGTCTCTTGTCTCCTTTGCTTTCTATTCTTTAATCATACTCTTCTTTCTTCTCTTCCTCGGTCCTCGATCCTCTTTTTACTTCCTTCCCTGTTTCCTCTAATCTCTGATCCACCCTCTCCTCTCCTCTCCTCCATCATCCCCTCCGCACAGAGAGACACCACAGCAGGCTCTCGTTGGAGGAGAGAACATTCCACCTTCTTCACACCCTTACCTCTCTATCCCTGATGAATGCCTTCACTCCACTTGTTTATAAGACAGAGGGGGTTATTCATAATCAAGCCCAAGAGAGTATGTACACACTGTGGACATCCTGATAGAAGGCAACGTATTAAATTTCTGTTTGTTTGACAGGAGCGCTGTCTCTCTCCTTCTCCTTGACAGGAAGACCCCCATCCATCCAAGCAGGGGGCGCGACCCTAGCAGCACTCCCCTCTCTTTCTCTCTCTCAAGTGCTAACACATATTAAGTAAATGAAGAGTCTCTTCAGGCCGGCAGGAGACAAACGAGCTTCTTAAACATCGGAGGAGTGGCGGTTTGATCTGGTGTCGGCGGGTGTTTACGGCGTAACTGCGGCAAGAGTCGTGTTTGTGATGTTACCCATCCCAGTGTGTTTATACTGTGGTGGAGATGGCCCCAGTCTTGTAGCCAGGTGCTGAAGCTCTATGTCTTCTGTTTGAGAGGGAGAGTATGGCTTTGGAGTGTGTGAGTGTGTGTGTGTTCATTTGCCGCAAGCCTGTGTGTATGTGTGGTAGTGCTTACAAGTCAAATGCTGTCCAGGCAGGCTGACAGTGTGTGTGTTCACATCCCAACCAGGAACAGGTTCAGGTTAGAGTGTCTGCTTTCATTCTTCTTCAAGCTTCTCGTTCTGCCTTTCGGTCTCATTCTCTCTTTCTGTCTTTCTCTCAGTGATTATTGTCATTCTGGTGGCTGAAAAAAAACAACACTACTACTGGGAAGTGTAAAAAAACAAAAAAAAAAACAAGGGGGGGATGCACGACTGAGCTGCAGTGGGCTGGTGGTGGCGGGGCTATAAGGCCCCCAGGGTGGGTATAGGGTTTTGGTGAGGGCTCGGGGGTTGGTGGTGAGGTGTGCTCGGAGAGAGGGCCCTGGTGTAATCTCAGTGCTGAATAGACGGAGCTCTTAATAGAATCCCGTCGTCCGGCTGCCACCGAGAGAAACAAGAGCTGTAATGGATGGGCTCAGCTCTGGCTCCCACTTTCCTCCCCATGACCCCTGCGTTGGTCAGAAGTAAGAGCTAAAGAAGCATTGTAGCCCCAGGCCTGATTGAATGGGGAGGGAGGGAGGTGGCGGTGGTAGTGACCAATTTCCCACTACTGCGAGCAGCAGGGCTTGATTGATGAGGGCTGGTGCTGGTGAGAGGAGGCCCATCACATGCGATCACATAAATACTTATTCAGCTCGAATTGGGCCTGACAAGCCTTACGACAGCTTTGTGCTGTCACAGATATCATTGGAAGGAAAACGCTCCATTAATCATGCGTAATTAACTTTTCCAAAGGGAGGTTCTGCTTGGAACCAGTAGTAACCCACTCAGTACCTAGATAAAAAATTCCAGCATCTTAACTGGGATTGGAGAGGGCCTTATTAAAAGCTAGGGCCAGTTTCCCCTGAGCCGCTCCGTTTGTACAGGAAACGGCTTCATTAGTATCGGTTTAGGGCTCTAATGGCCTCGATACAAAGCCTCCCCTCTCTAACCCAGCCGTGTTCAGTGGCCTTACAGTGCAATATCCTGTGAGCGCGCACGGCCATAATGTTCCCTGTTTGAAGTCAGAGCAGAACCCATCTGAACGCCTGCCACTAGTTAACTACCTTGACCCTCCCATAAAGTAGTGTGCAGGAGTGAGCGTCGGAGAGCCCAACAAGCTACGTGGTTTCATTCTCTCTCTCCTTCTCTCCTGGCCAAAGGTAGCCTCCCCCCGTGGAAGTAAACTGGACCAGAGCCCTTTTGTTTTAAAGCAGCAGACCAAATGATCGGCTTCACATTAGGAATAACGCAAACACACACATGCTCACACACTGATGCGTGCACAATCCTACTACATATCTCATCTGATCAGCATTACTCTTTCAGCTCACTAATGCTGCCCACCTGCATAGCTGCTGGTGGACACAATGTAAGCAGCTGGCATGGGAGAGGACGGGAAACAATGGGGGCGAAACAGCCATGTAGCTCCAAGCTCTTTCAGGAAAAACAAATATCTTTGAGTATGCTGAAAGCTAAGAATAAAAAAATATGTTCTACAACTAAGAACACAACACAAAAACAGGCTTGTAACGTATGTCATTATGACATCAATAATACATTTTCAACAATTACAGAACCTCTCGTAACACATACAGCACAGCATGTAATTGTTTTAGGCTTAAGCATTGATTGCAAAGAAGTAGTTTTGACAATAATTCAGGTCTCTGACCTCAGGTGGAGGAACTGCTTCAATAGTAGAAAAGAACTGTCTTTTCTTACAATGTACAGTCTCAGTGGTGCAGTACAGTACAAATTGCAGGTGTGGTCTATCATCCCCCGCAGCCACACATCACGTTTTTCTCAGTTGTCCTGTTGGTTCTTGTGGGCATCACATATTTCTCTGACTCACTTCAAACCTAAGTTCAGACTGACTCATGACAACAGTCAACTCTGTTACATGAAATTATATCATAATTCTGTGCGGGGAATGGGCTCCACAGTGAAGTTTCCATTTAACCATACATGGATCACACACACGCACGTACACTCCCAGATTCAGTCATTCCTCCTCTTCAATTGGACATCTATGGTCATTTCCTTAAAACATCATCCACACTACAGCAGGGACTTGACTCATTTCCTCCCTGCTAATTAGCTCTGTCTGGACCTCTGAGAGAAAGAAGATGACCCACTAAAACAAAATAGTCATACTCCACATATAGACACCATGACAGGTTTGAACAGAGTTACCCACCCACACTTGCCCAGAACACACACACACACACACACAGTGTCACTCATTAAAATATGTGAAACAGTGCTGTGTGAGCTGAGGTAAAGAAAATGACATTCAAATCTGTTATCTGGCAAAATAACAAAAAATTTTTTTTTTCAAGTTTTACTGGATCCGTCCATTTTGTAGTTATTGTAATGCAGCCTGACTTGGCAACTTACTGTATGTAAAAATAGCAAGTAAAACACAGTGAAAATAATCTGTATGGTTACTGGCATGAGCAGGGTACAGCTGATTGAAATCTTTGTCAGGCACATGGTGAGGAAAGCAGCTGCCATTATTGGCTGCCCTGGTCACCCCTCCAGAGAACAATTAAAGCTAAAGTCATTAAGGTGCCACTTCAGAGTGTCTAAACTGAAGAGTAAAAGAACCAGTGATTGATTCATTTATCATTATGAACTTTACACTGATGAGTGATTTGTTTTTTCAGCTGACTCCCTCTTTGGGCTTATCAAATGCCATTTTCTTGATGCTTGACTGCATGGGTAGTTTTTCTATAACATGTTGATTTGTTGTATGTTTTTAATCCCTGCTGGCAGAACTCAATTAAAATATGACCTGAGCTTAGTTTGGTTGAATTCAGCTGAGGAGAACAGAGTAATTTAGGATTGATTTGAATGAATTAAATTGATTCAATTTAATTTAATGACACTGAAAGAAGCTGAACTGAAATGAACAGCAGAAGTCCAAAAAAAATTATAGGAAATGTTTTAGCTTGTCCACTATTTTAGCACAGCGTATACTCTTTGAAATGCCCTCTATAAGTCAGAGTCCTGTCAAAATTTTATACGTCCTTTTTTTTACTACAGTCGCTATGTGAAGCTATAGCTATGTATTTTGTCCTGTCCTCCAGCATCTGGTTTCCCAGACCAAACCCTGCCTGATTTAGTTCTTTACAGCCCTTCCTCACCTATACTCACAACTCTATAAGGATGAGTTAGTCTGGGCCAGTATAACAGAGTAAAGACCCATAACAGGTGATGGGGAGAGGGGGTTGCATTCATGATCAGATGAGGGGTGTCAAGAAGACTTGGGTAACTATCTCACAGGCCTAAACAACAGCTAAATTAATTCTGGAGTCTTGGGGAGAAACACACTTGAGTTGGCTCAAGTACATGAAACCAAATTCAATTATATATTAGTCTAGATATGGGACAAGCCAACAGAAATTGAGACAGGTGGTTAAAGCAAGACCACACGCAGAGGAGGATAGAAGTGGAGAAGAGGAAGAGTGGAGGAGTGTGAGAGAAAAGAGGGAGTGGGTGAAGGGTCAAGTACATTCGGTCAGCTTAGTTTGACTTATATGGAGAGGGGAGACAACAATAAGTGCTTGTGTGTCAGGTCCTCGAAGGCAGCACAGCTCTTCTGCTCTCACAATGGCCTCCTTCCCACTCCAGGGCCAAGCACGGCCCGGCCTGAACCCAGTTACAAACATCATCCCAGTTTCTCCCTTAACGACATTTCACTGATGCTCTTCATGATTTGTCTGCTAGAAGAACAATTTATAAGCTGGTCAAATGATTCAAATAGCCAAATAACACTGTCTATTTCCTATTATAAACATCTGGAGTTGGCCCTACTTCTTGTAAGCCCCACTTGGCGTAGTTGTGGGAAAGTGGCTATTGTGAAAGCTCTTAAAAATAAGCTGTCTGCTTTCAGCTCAGCTTGGTTGCTTAGGATAGATGATTGGCTGACAGTCAGGACTGTTTTTTTCTCTCCCATTCACAGATAGAGTATTGTTTAAGGGGGATCTTGGCCATTGAGATTTATTTGTCAGAGAACTGGCCAATGAGAAAGCTCAGGTAAAAACCCCTTGCTGGATCTTTTAGTCTGTTAAGTATTGAAAAGAAAAATCAGGAAAATAACACTGTAATTAGTCTCATACTGAAAGTTTGTGGCCAGAATCTATTTAATCGAAACTTGCTGAAGGTGGATAATGTGTGTCATCACCACCCATTTTTGGTACAACAGAGGGTCTGTCTTGGGTCCTCCTCTTGAGCCAAGTAGAGCCCCCTCCTGAGGTCTGACTGATGCTGGCTAAACCTCAGGAGTGTGTTGAATGCTAGAAAGAGGAGAGAAGAGGAAAGGGAGGAAAAAGAGACGGACTTCTTCGTAAGAAAAAAAAAGGCCTCAGTGTTAATCAGAGATTTCCCAGAAGAGCCGGACTCATCGCCTTGGGGCAGAGTGAGAGAGAGAACGAGGAGTAGGCACAGAGGTGAGGAAACGAGAGAAGACTTGAATGAGAGATAGACGGGGAGACGGAGAGGAGAGGAAGAGGGCAAAGAAGGCAGGCTGCATTCCTGTGGCCACAGCTGCGGGAGCTGCAATCACTAAAATGTAGCGCTGTCTCAATGCCGACGATTTCTGGACACGTTACAAACGAAATAAAACAGCACGACATGTCTGTTTTTTGAATCAAAGAAGAGACTAGCAATCAACATGCTGGGGTTTACACTACCTCCCTCCCTCCTTCGCTCTCTTCCTCCCTCCATCCTTCTCCCTGGCTGAGTGTCATTCCCTCCATGGCAGGGATGACCCCTTCTCTGTCTCTATATTTGCCCCTCTTTGTTCACCACTGGCCAGTTGGGGCAGGCATCTGAGACTTAGACCATCGATCATTGGCCTGACAGCGGGCCCCAGGCGGGGACAGCCCTGTTATTTGGACTCTGTGATGACTTCCTCAAAAAGGGGCCCCTCCTTCCCTCATAGGCCTGGCATGGTTGAGGTTTGGTTTGGAGCCTCCATACCTTCCCTGTATGTCCATAGAAAACACACTGCATTCACTGGCCGCATGTTTGGGTCACGCTAGGGTGAGCAAGACAGATAGAGTGTGGAGTGGGAGTAAAATAGGTTGAGGGAGCACAAGTTGTGGTCCTGGAAGTTTCTCGGTAGCTTCTCCAGCCCCAAGGAGCACCATGATGAAGACTTTGGCAGCGGTAATAATAGAAGTAGAGGTTAACAGAGTACATTTGAAATAAGAAAACAAAAAGCAACAGCTGGAGTGCCTGATTTATCGACGTGATCTGTCCAAGTTCTGTCTAGCAAGATATAGCAACAGTACATTATAAATACTTTAAGCTATCATTTGGACCCATGTGTTTTTTTCGTGGTTTGCGCCCCTACATCTTCCCATGACAGTGTATGAACATCAACAGAAAGATAGATCCTAAAAATACCCACCGAGATTCAACCTCCAGGTCTAACTGTCTTCGACTACTGCTTTTACTCCTACAGTTTTATCTGCCTCCTCCTCATGCCTCCTCTTTCACTACTCAACTCATCACCTCCTCCCTCCTCTCTCCCCCTCTCAGGCAGCAGACCGGGACTCAGCAGACAGGCGGTTGTACTATTGTCTTGCTGCTCACATCGTGTTATCATTACAGCTGGCTATAATTGGAAACAGGAGTCTTTCTATTACGATGCATGGTGACACGGGTATCTGTCTTGTCTGATATTCCCACACTGGCTAATTTCCCCCCTCATCTGCATTCAACAGAGCGGAGACAAGAGAGCGTGACCCAGTGGATATGGACTCGATGGCTCCATGCAGGCAGACCCCTCTAATTAACCACACTGGGACTAACCCTCCATTTTATAGCATAAATTCAGAAATTTAAATGCTTTGAAGAGAGATATAGGTGTCCTTGAAAACTTGCCCAATTTAACAGAAGAGGTAAACTGGTTGTTTGTGGGCTAAAAAAGCCAGCAGTGTACTCCCTACCATGTCACAGCATCAAATGTGATTCATTCCCTGTGCTGTGGTTCATCCCTTCTATGTCTCTTTTCTGTCTCTGTGCAACTTCTATCAACAAGATATACAATAATGCCTTTAAAGGATATTTTAAAGTAAATTTTAAGAGGGCAGCAGTGTATTTAATAATGATGATGATTCATGCTTTTTTAAGGTAAAACCTATGAGAATGCTTATTTGGAAACATCCTAGATCACATATTTTAACAAACTCTGAAACTTGCTGGCATACATTCAGTGCAGTAACTGCTTGCTGTAACCCTAAGGACACTAAAAATACATTGCAAAGATGTTTGTGAGAATGCAGTAATGTCTGGAGTGTCTGTAAGAGCGCTGGGCCCTGCGAGGCCACCTCTAACAAAGTGCACACTTCATTAGCACTATCGTGAGAAGGAAGAATCTTACATTGAGATCCTCCTGATCTCCGTCTCAGGCTACTGCTGTACAGAAGCCCTGGACTCGCTAGCTTCCTTCGCCCAATCCTCTGGCCCCACCACCTAGAGCACAATGCTCAATTTGCTTTATCAGTGCCAAGAAGGGAGTCACACAAAGCATGGGAGATGGGTTACAGACATCGCTTACATTCCTTTTTAGGTGTGGGAGACTTAAAAGCACAAAACATCACTAGTCCCAACCCCATACCACCACCACTGCCGCCCCCTCCTCCTCTGCTTTCTGGCAGACAGAAAGAAAGACCTAGAAGGATGGACGGATGATGAGGAGGATGAGGGATGAGTGAGAGCTAATAATGGAGAGAGAGAGGTATAATAGGGTGGCTAGTGCGATTAGAAATTCAGTCGTTTCTCTATTTTACTGCATGCATGCACAAGTACACACACACACACACACTTACACACAGAGAGCGCTCACTCAGCTGCTATCTCACATTGCATCACGCTGCTCTGCACCTTCACACTAGCACTCGCCTTTGCTCTCTCAATCTCTCTACCTCGCTCTGTTTCAATGGCATCAAATGCTTGGAGTTGACAAAAGAAGAGAGGGAGTGCTGCCAGCTGCCCCAGTGAGGTCATTCCCACACAAGCTCTTGCTTTCACTGCACTACCATGAACATGGCCTTGACCCTCTCCCTTTCTAACAATTTACTTTTATTCTACTAATTTCAAAGTAACTCCATGTCTTTTACAATGCCCACTGGAGCCAAATCCAAAGACATGCTTTTCATCCAGCCTTCCTAGGAAGCACAAGTAGGGTTTAATTGCCTTCTAAATGTACTCTAAATTTTGACAAGTATCTTCTATTCCTAGGAAACTAGCAGCCTAATTATTTACAATAAGTTTACAAATTCTTTAACAATAAAAATGCCTTACTTCAAATTCAACCCTGGACCTTATAGCAGCCTCTATTTTAGTGACTGGTGATCTTAGTTCTTCAGGGGGAAATAGGCTGGCAGCCATTCACACAAATTCAATGACTATCTATATTTTCTGAATGAAATAAACAGGATGCAAGGCAAGCCTCTTATAAAAGTAAAATATTTTCTATTCACTACCATTTTGGTTCCAGAGGAAAAGAACTCCTTTATAGTTGATTAATATAATGGATTTTTAAAGTTTCAGGTTATTTATTTATGAGAAAATGTTTGTGGTATAGGAAAGAAGTTTCTTCTTTTGTTTTGTATGATTCAGAAGTAAAGGGATATAAGAATAACACAATTAACTTCTTTAGGTATTTCATATTTCTTGTACCTATGACAAGTTTGGCCTTACACTCTCACTGTCACACTCCTCTTGCTTTCTGCCTGCAGTTTCCTTGGCGTCCATCCATCAATCCATCCATCCACCTGCATTTTCATCAGTCATGTCCATTTCACCCGCATGAAGAGACTTTAATGTGACTCCTTGGAGTCTCAGCTGGACTCTAAATTCGCTGTCTCGTTCTCCATCACTCTTAGCTAGCCCAACGTCCCTGGAGGTTGTCCACAGTGAAACTTGGAGGACTATAATTGGCTGGTTGGGATGACTTTTCCTCCTTAGTAGATAACTTTACTGTCAGTAAGCGTGTGATGCCGTTGTTTACCTTTTTTCCTCTGCTTTTATCTTATAAACCTTTTACATTTTAATGCTCAAATTGCACGTGAGGAGCCAAGTGAGGTGATGTATTTGGAATTATCACTGACATGACTAAATATTTAAAATGTATGAGATCTCTCCTCTCTTTCACACATACTGTATACACATGCAAGACACACACATAATTTTGTGGGGATCTCTCACATAGCACCACAAGCTACGGTCACTAAGTCCATTATCTCTCCTTGGTGTGTAGACTATGGGTGAATCACTATCAAATATTATCTCAAGTTTTCTCCCTTTCTTCCTCATTTTGTAACCTCTTTCATTGGGGCTCTTTATCACTCTGCCATGAGCCTTTTCTTCCCATTACTCCCTTAACTCGAAGGAAGAA
The DNA here is from genome assembly GCA_033238685.1 of Lates japonicus. Classification (NCBI taxonomy): domain Eukaryota; kingdom Metazoa; phylum Chordata; class Actinopteri; family Centropomidae; genus Lates; species Lates japonicus. Next base: position 3,271,352 of record BRZM01000029.1, on the reverse strand, counting down.
AGAAAAGGCGTGTGCCTTTCAACAAACAGAACAACCCAACCTTCCTTCGAGATCCTAGCTGTGCCATTCACAAACTTGCTATGCTTATCAAGGGTAGGAGAAGGCAAAGAGATAGCTCATACGAAGAAAGGATAAAACTGAGGAAATACTGGAGATAGGGCAGGGAGGTGAAGAGGTGATCTAATAATGTATAAGAGATCTCCTGAGTTTGCTTCCTCAGACTCCTCTCAGTCTCAAGAGGTCCTTGGCGGGGAGTTGCCAGATGGTGGAGGTGGGATTACAGATCAAGCAGACTTGAGTATGTATGTGATGTGGTTGCTCACACACTTTTACTATACAGATCGTATGTGTGCTCACTTTTAGGAAATGAGGCCAACTGTGGACAGACAAACATGGAAGCCACCCTGATGTCTTTATTTCTCTACATCCTGTTCAACCATGAGACTCTCTGAGGCGAGACTATAAATGTACAAAAGCTACATGCAACTTAATCTGAAGTAAACATCAGCAAACTTGATATTACAATTTAAAACAACCTATTGGGTTTTGCAGTTCAAAGTTAAGTACTTGCCCATTTAGTCCTTGCAGCTCTTAAGGGGCAGGTCAGTGGTGATGAGGAGATTGATCCAAAGAGCAAGGATCTCATCTGAGCAGACCAGATCTGAGACCAGCTCGTCAAAACTGTCCCACTGTGGATCCACCCCACGGGCACACTCACAAAAGCGTATACGTGCATGCATGCAAAGATGTAGACTCCACACTCACAGATGTATATATAAAACATGTAAACCTAAGATGACATAACCACAAAGAATACACACTCTCGCCGTCCTAAACCCACACTTGCATTTTAACACGCTTTCATCAACACAGCTGTCATGTAGAGACAAATTCAGGATTTAAGCTCACTGATTCATAATACACAAATTCATATGAGTTATTTCAGACCGTCATATTGCATGTGTGTTTCAGAACCAAACCAGAGCCTTCGCCACTGCTCCTGATGTGGACTGGCTCTCTCAGGAGGTACATATACAGACTTTGAAGCAGACCTTTGTGCACCAATAGCATTCCCTCCTGCCCCTTGACTTGTGTGGGCTTGGCCTCTCAGGTATCCTCAATCCACGGGCAATGTGTGCTTCGTCATCATAAATATTAAATGTGCAGGGCCAAATGTTTAGGTTTAGCGACCTCGAAGTGGTAAATGGATTAATGTATTCACGGGGAGGTCAGGGTGTTTCACCACTTTACACACACACCTTTGTTTTCATTTCTCAGCTCTTACCATCTAAAAGGCCTATCAGTGGTCAACACTATGGAGACCCACGCTCCTGAGATGGCATAGAAAAGAGCCACCATGGTGCATATTTAAATTTAGAGGCAGAGGGTAATCAAGTTCTTCATCAGGTCATTTCCCTGTTGTGATACTGTAACAACTTACATTGCGTGCAGAACATGAGGTGTTGAAATAGAAATACAGTTCAACAGAACTCCATGTTTTCCTCAGTGTTTTCAAATGTCTTTACAAAACAAAGGATTGGATTGTAGGAAAGAAATGCTCATCCATAGTGGGAAATTTCCAAGATGTCAGAAACCTTACTCTCGGCACGTTCCCAATATCCACTTTTATTATTTAACCTAGAGGCATTCTGTCCTCCAACATTATCTCAATCATCACATCCAACTCCACAGTAGTGTATTTCTAATCCAAAGAGACATCAGTGCAGATGTTGGTAATTAAGGAATTGGAGCAAGGCCAGTGATCACAGGAACTGTTAATGATCAGTGGCACAATTTGATTATATTTGTCTTCTATCATTTTGTAGTCATGCCTTCTGATTTTATATTATTAATCCAATTATTATGTACTGGCCTTCACTGAACAAAGTTAGACGCTGAAGCCTAAAACTAAAACTACCATATATGAAATGTTAAGTTTTGTGAGCTGTTAGGCCGATAGAAATTTCCTTAAATGAGATAGGATATGTCGGATCAGGTCATCAGGATAGGTAATGCTGTGGGAGGTGTGACTGGGGGTAGGGCTGGGGCTGGGCGTCACAGGTAAACTGAAGTGCTGGCAGAAAGAGGCAATCCATAGCTGACCCCAGCCTCTGTGTATAATTCACCTATGACAGAGAACATCCTAAATCACCAAAACCAAACAGTCAGATCCCCAAAGTAAATACTGAGGCCCTGCTGGCCACCACACCTCCTGCACCCAGGTCTCAGGCCTCTGGTCCCTCTGGAACCTCCACACACATGGCCTCAGGCACAAGCGCCTCACCCCAGATAGCTGCCCTGTTTGGGATAAAGTGGATGCTGCTCATTTTGATGCTAGGTGGCCGGTGCAAAGTAATGCCTGGCCTCTTCTTTTTTTTTTCTCTTTGTGTTCTGTCATATTACAGCTCGGTTTCCTTTAAGAGCGAAGTACAGAAGAGTTGAGCCAGAGATCCCAGGATCCATTTCATTCGGATGATTTAGAAGTTTTACGATCTACTCTGCTTCCAGTTACTCTAACGTCTTGAATAAGATATCATAACACTCACTGAACTCACATGCTTCCGATATTTTTCGTGTAGGCGTAAGTCTTTCTAAGAATGCGTACAGTTCTCTCTGATCACAAACAGAAGATGCAAGGGGACACTCAGTGCGGAGGACAGGATAACAGCACTCAGAGGATGGGGATTTTGCAAGGAGGTGGGAGCTAGATTGTCGTTGGGCGGAGAGTCTGAAGTAATGGGCCCCTGGGGTGCAGCCGAGACACCCAACAACAAGAAGATGCACCACTACATCAAGCCAGAGACAAGAGGTTCAAAAACTCTCCCCTGGGGCCTTTCAACCTGGCATCCCACTTCCTGGCCCAGAGGAACAAGCTGCTACTGACACAGTGGGAGGATGAGAGGAGGATGAGACAGGAGCCTCCCAATGGGAATAGAGAGCTCTGAGACGTGAAAGCCTAGAAAACCTTAGGACACTGGAATACCCAGTGTGTGCACAGAGGCGTCGGGTGCTCATAACATTAATAGTCATAGCAGCTGCTGTGTACTGCTGCTTAACTTGGATTCAAGTAATGGGTTTGTGGGATTTCTTTAATAACTGGTGCTGCTTATTTCATCAAGAGACTTATTCGTAAGCCACATTTTTGGCATTTCACTGCTTCTTTACTCCCTCTCCGTCTCCTAGGTGGTGTCTGAGCTATGGGCAGTTTTCCTGTGGACTTTTCATCTGCTCAAAGTCATCATCACTGCATAGCCACTGATGAGCCACTGCTCATATAGCTGCCATTCAGTACAAAATTCAGTATTGAGTGGGGCGCCCGTCTGGGCAGGCGCCCAGGCCAAGCCTGCATCTGCCAAGCCAAAACTGCCCGTTGTAGCCTTCACCAGCAGAGGCATAATGTGAGTCAGTCAGCCTCTCTTTTGGGTGCCAGAGGGACTCCCGTGCCTTGAAACACTGACAGAGGCTGATCTGAGATGTGAATGTCACCCACTCAAAATAATGGTATAAGACTGTCTCATTGCATCCCAAAAGACCAGACAGTTCAGGAAAGGCTTTTAAAATCCTTTGCTGATGTACATCTATCCTTGGCTGAATTAGATGGTTTTACAGTACATACAAGATGTCCAAAATACCTTGATGACAACTATTTTGAAATCAACAAATTTGAAATTCTGTCTGTATTTTATCTTGTTTGTATTACATGATATACTTTTCTGTCATTTTATCTGTTAATATATCGCCCTCGTGGCTATCTGTCTGTCCATATACATCTATCAATACTTTTAAAACAACAAAACCTGAAAAAGCATTTAATCAGAAGCTAAGATGGGAGCCCTTCATGCTCCTCTAATAAATGAAATGTAACTCTGTAGTGGCTGTTTGCGTACATAGATCTGGACATGCTGTCACTGAGTTTATTACCAAAGTGGAAAGTCTCTATATAAAATAAACACACACACACAGACACATATCTCAGTCCATGTGGGCGTGGGCGCTCATCTGGATCAGCCTAGTTTTATAACATTTACTCATCTGCAAGAAAGGAGGCAGGAGAGGAAAAGAGAGAAGGCAGAGGAACTGCAGCGATAGAGAGAAAATGAGTGATTAAGTGCTTGTTTCTGGCTGACTTTTTAAGTAACTATTTCCGAAACCTAATCTACTTTTTGTTTTAATGAGAAACATTTTGAGTCATAGATAAATCCTAACAGGTTACATTATGTTTTCTCCTCTGCATTTGCCTTTATTGCGTGTAGAATCCATTTCCACTTTATTCAGGCTATCTCAGATTTATAGATTTTACAATTGTCTCCTCCTTGCACTCAGCACTTCCTGTGACTTCACTATCTTCTGCCAGTAGCCCATTTGACAATTTACGGAAACAGTAGCATTTTAAAAGTCTGAAATGTATGTAAATTTTCCAATTAATTCCAGTAGAGTTGTTAGCTTATGGCCATCTAATTTGCCTCTGGAAATATTGGATTGTACTGAGTAAAATGTAAGTGATTTCTGATTTTAAAAGTAGTACAGAATGCTTCGAAGGAAGACTTGCCTCTCCTGTGATAATTTATACTGTATTAGCTATAACATCAAAGAGACATTAAAATATGGCGTCATATATTTAAAGAAACATTTATACACACTACTGAACATATTTTTATATTTACCAATACTTTCAAACACACATAAAAGCCAGAATTTAATATACTTTATGTCTGTGTATTCTTAGATACTTACCAATCCAGGCAGTATAATTTCTCATCACAATGCTTATCAATAGCTTCTAACTTTATCCTACACTCACACTCCTGACCTACACGGTGCAGCTCCAATAGCCCAGCCCTGCCTAGCCTCATGGCTATAATTGAGAGTTAATGGCGCAAATTGGATCTGTTCTTTACTTCCTTATTAAACCCAGAGCCTGCCTTGCCCACGGCTATGAAAAGCAGCCCTCTCTTCCTCCCTGCCTGCCCCTCCTCATCCATCTCCCTCTTCCAACCCTCCTTTATGACCCAGCCTCTGGCCCTCCCACACACTCCTCCTCATTCCCAATAGATTATATTTTAAGCATTTTGGATTTAACAATGATAGGATCGTTGTTATTTGGTCTCAACTTCAGGCTACTGTGCATCCTCATCAAGCCCCGTCTTCCAATAAAAACACCAATCTGCCGTACACCAAATGCATCTCTGAACCAAGACCCAATGCAGCCGGGCCGGCGGAGCTCTGGCAAGAATACGCCACCTCAACTGGCCTTAGATCAGCCCCTCTTTTTGATTTTTTCTCCCTCTGTACAGACGGTGGCGAAGAGGCAGCAGAAGCAACCCCCACTTTAGGAAATCTCTCTAGCCGAGGCTCTGTTCTTTGAGCCAGGCAGTGTGCTGCCCACAGTGGGCAGGTGCGCTCTGGGCCCTTCCTCTATCACTGACCCAGAGCAGTGCGAGGAATGACCCAAGAGAAGGAGGAGGAGAGAGGCCAGGCAGAAACAAACGATTGGAGGGCTGCAGTGTGTCAGGTCAAGCGGGAGTTTCCAGAATGTTCTCCACCGCTGTTCTCATGACGAAAACTCCTTGGGACAGCATCTGCTCCTAGCGCTGTCATTTTATCATCAGTCAGGAAAAGCCGGGCCACCTCTCTGGCCAGTGCAGCGACTGAGACTCACACACACAAACAGATGTGCTGAGGGCACACACTGGATGTGCAGCCCTGCCCCCCCCCCCCCACGCACCTTGCATGTCCAAAAGATACATTTTACTTGCATATATTTTAAAAATACTACATGGTGACGTTAGCATAAAAACAGACAGATGTGTAGGTATATAAAATACTATGTAGTGTTGGATCTATATGTCATTAAAGAGACACCTGTGAAGAAGAGTCATAAACCCAACATGGAATGGAAATGCCTGACACACGCAAACCTTAAGTTGTGATCGTCAGGACCTCCTGTATCATTGCAATGGCAGTATCTTAGGTTCCTTGTTCCTAAGTATATATTATAAAACTATAAGTTGTGTTTTTAGATGTATATATGTGTGTGTATATATTTACAAACCTCTCTGTGCCCCACTGCCTTGGTAGTATTACACTGTTTCAACCAATTAACCTTGGGATCCACACTTTTTCCTTGACAAGTCAGACAAAAAATTACCATGTAGCCTTTATGTAAAGAGACCCCACACATGAGTATACATTCTTATATATTACATTCTGACTTAATAAATGCAGACTAACTCACAAAATAAAGCCAACAACCTTTCGTTCTACAAAGCAGCGTCTCAAAAAAAGGCCCTCTTGGTTTTTTCATCCTTTTATTAAAAATGTCAATGTGCTTTCTCCTTCCTCCTTGACTGTTTTTGAGCCAGGTATGGGTATTGCTCTTGTCAGCCACCGTGAAGGCATCCTATATGAGGTGTCAGTGAGACCACTGGTTGGTGTGCTCCACTGTCCTAATAGCCTCTGTCTCTTGTTCTCTCTTTATCTGTCTCCCTCCGTCTCTCTAAACCCCTCTCTCTCAACCAGGCTAGTCTTGCATAACCATTTATTTTACAGATTTTTTTTTTCTAAAAGCGCCTGAGGTTTCCCAATTATGTACATAGACAGCCCTATAAACTATTGAGGACTTTTAATGACTTTCAAGCCAGGCAACCCTCCGGCATTTCAATTAGCCATTTATAAAGAGAAACTACAATTAGAATTAAAAGTTTCTATAAAGAGGCTGTCACATCATTTCCATTTCTTTTTTTTTTGGAAGATGGCAGGCTTTATCTAAATGAGATGGTGTGGATATATGGAAACCTGGGTGGGGTGCCTCATTTGAGGAGGAAGAAGGAGGGAAAGGGAAGGAAATGATCCCCAGAAAGAGGCTGGAGAGAGGAGAGAAGGAGCAAGGGAGAAAAGGGAGGCATAATTAAAAGTGAATGGAAAGGAAGATTGGGAGGGAGGGAAAGAGAGGAGGGAGAGGAGAGGGAGAGGGAGGAGAGAGAGAGAGAGAGAGATAAGCAGGACAGGAGCAGGAGGAGGGCCGGCTGCAGGCAGCTGAGCCTCGCTACTTAGGCCTAGTGCATATTTGTGAAACTGGTCGGCTCACCGTCTGGCTGCACTGGGCCTCCCGGGCACAGACAGACAGAGAAGTTACAACACCATTACACACCTTCAAAGGATAAGAGGCAAGGAGAAGAGAGAGAGGGTGAGAGAGGGAAGGAGAGTGTGGGAGGAGCCGAAGAGAGGGTAGGGGAGAGGAGGAGGCTGATGTCATGGCGTTTTGAGACAGTAACCGTAGGCTCTCCTTTATGCGCTGCTGCTGGAGTGGGGCACTGGTATTTTTACAGGCCTAAAGATCTGTTGCTCATAACAATGTGGGTACACAGCACTCCAGCAGAGTGCCCATCGGGTGAAATATACCCCTCTGCACCGCCCTCTTTCTTAATATCCTCCATCCACAGTCTGCTAACTGACACCTTTTTGCTGGCTTACTGCCCGTAGCCAGTGACAAATCCTCCTTCAAACCTGAGCAGGCATTTCCAACACACTTACCACACACGTGCAATTTTAGCATGTGTGCATGCTGCTCTTCTACACACACACTTCATGGATTCTGGTCACTGACTCACTTTCTGGACTAATAGTAACAGGTTTTTTGCAGGTTGCTTATACTAGTTATGTCATGTGTGTGGTTGGAAAAAAGAGCATCTGGGGAGTCATTTGCCCAGAGCTTTGATCGATGACCTGGCTCCCTCCTCCATCCTCATCATCCACACACTTACTACGTTGAGTGTACCTTCGACCTTCAGTCCCCACTTTGGCAGGCGTGGCGGTGCCTTACCTTCTAAATCCTCTCACATCTCATTTCTTTCTGCTTCTCACCTCCTTGGCTCCCTCTTTATCTGACCTCCTGCCTCTCTCCCTCTCCAGCACCCTCTCTCTCTTTTACCCTAGCCAGGTGTCGGGGTTGCCCCACCGAGGCGGTGGGCTGGCAAAACCCTAGGTGGACCCTGAGGTGCAGAGTGGGCATTTATGCTGTAGAAAACCATGGGGGGTTATGACAGAGAAAGAAAGTGTTTTACTACAGATTTTTCAGTTTGTTGGTTTCAGTGTACATTAGGCTGATCCTCACTCCTCTCACACACACCCAAAGCGCACCGAGGCCGCATTTGATTTAGGTACTGTAATATGAACAAATTAAGCACTTCAACACTTTTGCTTTGTCAAAAGGCATATTTGCATTTATCAATGCAAGTGGCAGAACTAGACTTTCTTTTCTTCATGAATAGGATACTTAGGTGCGTAACAGGTATTTCTTTTCACATATTTTTCACAAATGCAGTGATTATGTTATTTGGTTTCAATGATGCATTATACCTTGTGGTGCAATATGGTTTTGTAAATTACTGCTGCTGCAGAGTGCCAGGTGTAATCAGTCTCGGTCAGTGAGCCAATATGAAGAAATGTTTGAGATAATGTTGATAGAGTCAGTGCATTCATGTACATTCGATTTCAAACATGCAAAACTAATGTAGTATAAAAGACAGTTATATCAAAACCTTGACAAAGTGAGTCTAATATCAATAAATGAATGAGATAAAACTGTATTGTCCTACTTGTCATTTAGTGTCACAAATGCATCATAAAAGCCAGCATTTCTCAAGTCTAAAAAATCTATGAGATGAGACTTTTGCAGTACAAAGACTGGCCTAAACTTCACTGTTTCCTTGTGGCTGGGTAGGCAAAAGAACTTTGGCATGTTCATGAGTGTGCATTGATTAGTGGCACTACTGTACTCGACACCAAATTAATGGTGGTAGGTTTGGTCTTATCTCGGCCAATCGCCTGTCTGAGGCAAAGTAAAGCAGAGACATGGCCGAGAAGTGAGAGCGGAGGTGGCATGGAGTGCACGGCGGTTACTATCATAATCTGTGATCAATACCTGGCGAAGTGGCTGGGTGAGAGGAAGTGGGGTGGCTAACCCCTTGCCTCCTTGTCCTTTCCCCTCCTCCTTGGTGGCAGGTCAGCCCTGAGGAAACTGTGCTGCAGGCAGACCCAATTTTCAGAGCTGGCCTGCTTTTACTCAATAGGGCCTCGCGAAACAAACTGACAAAGCAAAGGACAGCAAATTAATGACCGTGCCCCCGCCAGCAGCCCCAGCGGCGGTGGCTCCTGTTACGCGCGTCCTACCTAACTCCCTCTCTCCTCCTCCCTCCTTCCCTCCTGTCCTGGCTTTTGGTCCCTCGATCACACTTTTGGCACACTGTCTGGACACTGTTGCACTGGCACATACACGTACACTGTCACTGCCACCATCCTCTTTGTAACTCCAAGCCGTGGCATCTGGTTTAGATTGTCACAGGAGAGACAGAGACATACAGAGGAAAGGAGTGTTCTTGAGTGAGAGAGAGAGAGAGAAAAGGCCTCTCTGTCTGTCTCTGGACCTTGAGTGCTCATGTTAATATTAATGCAATTTGAAAAGAGCAGACATGGGAACACTGGGTGAAGAGGGCATCTGTGTGAGTGGAACAGCATTATCTCACGGTCGGACATGCTGTGCAGTCTAGTACTGAGACTACATTTCCTGGGACAGGCATCACGCCGTGCATTATCCAGCTGCCTGCAAGGTTTCAAGCGGTTGGCTATTACTGAGTACATAGTTTTTGGGTGGTCTGGCCTTCCTGTTGCATTTTGCTTACAAAGTAACGATATGATATTCTTTGATAGCTATTGTGAAACCCAGAATACACACCATTCTTTTTTGCAACGGCCTGCTGTACTGCTCTACCCTTTTTACTAGATTTGAAAGTGTCTTATATTAAGTATGACTCAACTTTAGCATCGAAAAAAAAAATCATTTAAGGTTACTGAACATAGGACCTGAATTAATCACACTAATATAATGTTTGAAATTAAGGTTAACAAATTTGCAAAGTTTTGCAATGAGGTTTAAGTTTAAAGTATAGTGCTTCATCTTCTTCCACCCAGTCTTTCTATTTATTTCACCATGCTGTGTGCCTCCATACTTTGATCACAACTCGACCTACTTCCTGAATGTAGAGCAATATACACATAGAAAACACTTGTACAGACAAGTACCCACCAAATAATGCTTAGAATACAGCAGGAGGATTAATAGATATAAATGAAGATCAGTAAAGCACAGATTAATGTATTACAGGAATCCTGGGCGTCTAACTGTCATAGTGAACACTTTGTAGGGCAACCGGGCCATTCTCTGGGCTCACGGAGTCAGAGTCAGAGTGCAGAGTCCAAACTATCATCCTTTGAGTCCTCATCACCACACTCCCTTCTGTCAACAAAATACGTCTATAACGTTTTGGGAAATGGAAACAGGAGCCAAATGTAATGAGCACCACTGTCAACAAGTTCTTTTGAAATATATTTACGCGTTTGCATATCTACTATGCTTGAACTTTCATGAGGCTGCTTAGAAATCTTCCTATGGGTCGTCCACAGTACATAAAATTTTAAGATGCAGCCCTCTCTGTATGGGTTTGGACGCTCTCCTCCTTGGGGGTTTTTTCCTCCGTTATCACTTTCATCACGATCCAAAGATGTCAATCAAGAGATATTTTAAAATTGCAGATTATAATGAATATGATAGCAGTTCCAGAGGACAGGATTATTAGTTAATTAGCTAATATGCTGGTTGATTGATATACTCCTTAACCTATCTTTAATATCATTAAAACCGACACAGTGAGTAGCTACCAGGAATACAGCATTTTTTAAACGGGAATCCAATCAAAGAGAGTGTCTACTTTTCTAGTACCATTCAATTTTGAGTTTTAACAATTAGATTTATCAAGAGAGATGTGTCCAACAAATTTAAGAATTCACTCATCATTTTCCATATTCATATGATCCTGTCATAAAGTAATGTAAAGTTCAGGTATGAACTGCATATCACCCTGACTATCTTACAGATTAGATTCATGATAATTGGTATGGTAATGTGTTGGTTTGACTTTAAAAATAATATATGCTTGGAATTCGCTTGATGTTGAGAAATCTCATTCTACGGAAACCCAGGTGTGACAAAGGCAGAGAAAGAAACATGCACCCACACATACAAACACACATTCCTGTAGGATTAGTCAGACTATGACTCAAGTGGCTACATTTCAAACAGAGAAAACGCAACGACAGATCCTTGGAAAGCCTGGGTCACGCCTGGCTTTTGGTTGCAGCTTGTCTTTAGAGCTGGGAGCTAGATACCTGGATTTAGAAGTGACGTTATCAGTCATCGCTGTATTAATAAGGCTTAGTAAGTCAGGCAGTTCTACCTCTGCAATTTATATCCACACCGGCTTCTTTAAATGCCTCCTCGTCTACCTCTCGCCTCTTTCTGTCTGCTCAGCCCTATGGAGTAACTGGTCGCAGCCAGTTGCTGGCTAATCAGTCTGCTCGGCAGCAGTCTGCACCGCGGACTAAGACCAACTTTAGAACATTACACACATTTTTGCAGGAGAGGTGATGCTCGAGTATGAAGGAGGGGACAGAGGAGGGAGAAAGGGATGCAAGAAGAAGGTACACCGAGGAAGGAGGAGGAAGGAGGCGGCCAGTAGGAGTAAGGGATCGAGGTTAGTGGATTTAGAGACCATTCTTGGAAGAAAGAAGGAGGCGGGGATAAGGTATGGGGTGATAGGAGAGACACCCCACTTACACCCCCCTCTTTGCTGATGAACCCCTTTCTCATTCACTCAGTCCTTTGCTCGCTGCTAGCATTTGACATCCCCGCCATTCTATATAGAACTATTGATCTCTCCTGACAGTGCTCACATACGCAATTCAAATCACAACAAATATATTCCTCTGGTATTACTCACTTACTTTGTGTATTTATGTGTGTGCAGGAGTGGAGTCAGAGGATGGGCTTGTGGGGTTTATGCATGGATGTAGTGTAGGCAGAAAAATGTTCATAGGATGTGGGCACTTACTGACAGTGGGATTGTGAGAATATCACCCTCTGGCCTTGATGTATATCTTGCTATGTCCAAACTGTAATGTTTCTGTTAAACGTATCGACATGTGCTGATACATCTGTCGATACTATTGGCCATTAGCCTGAGAATGAGGTCAAAGCTTTTGTCAAGGCGAGGTCACTGTGCCACGGCTCATTCAATGAAAACAGCCACTGGGGACACAGGAAACTCCATCAATACATGGACACTCGTTACAGCCAAGAAAGAGCATCCCAAGTTTACTTTGGATTCTTCTTAAAGATATTTGGTGTACTATTCTATTTAACCAAATGGTATGCAAAATGTAAGGCATGTGTTGAGAAAAATCCACTGAAAAACCTATGATCTCTTGTATACTATCAACAAAACCAAATGGAAGCATGGCTAAAGAAATGAAGGAATATAGAAAAATTATGCAAAATATATTTACTTCTTTGGTGAATTTTAGGTGAGTATTACTGATTAAACCTAATTTTATATTGTTGTGAACTTCTGTTTCCTTTTGTCATTGATATCAGAAAATTCAGTCTACATCATTTTCCAGGCCATTCTTCAGCACATGGTGGCTTACATCAAAATTACAGCGGTAACCTATGACATTATCTTATGATGACCCGTCCCCTGTTTTTCATCTGAGCTCCATCCCGTAATGCCGCAGCAGGCAGCCTGCCGTCAGACCAACCACAAGCGCCGGTCAAGATGGATTCCTCCGGCCCACCACAGAGACAGCCACCGACGCGCCAGCCATCAACTATCACCACATAACCACAAGCTAACCCGCTTTAAAGTAGAGAGAGGATGAAAGGGATAACTGAAATAGAAGAAAAAGAGAGGAGAAAGTTGCTTGTGCAGAGACAAACATGAGATAGGAATAAAGAGTAGACATGAGTTACACAAGTGCAATGCAGTTTGAAGAAGTGTCAGATTTTTTTTCTCTCTTTGTCTATCTTTCTCTCCATCTCTTATTTCTCTCTCCTACAATACCCCACCCTACACGCTGTGGTAAAAAGAACTAGGCGAGCCCAGAGGCTGACACCCGTCATCCCATATTAGAAAACACCCAGGCAATATACTAATGAGACTTTCCTAATGGAGTGTACTTAGGAACTGCTAATTAAAACCATTCCAGCTCAAACACATATGTGGGCTCTAAGAAAAAAACAAAATTTACTCAGAAGACAAGCAGAGTTATGGTCACCTTTGAAATTATTTGTCAAAGCCCTCCCTCCTTCCCTCCTTTCTGCCCTCCTGTCTGTCTCTGTCTCTGTCCCTGGCTCGATTGCCTCTAATGGGCGTTCTTTATCTAGAGCTAGCCCTAACTACATTATGCAGGGGAGCAAAATTTGTGAGCTTTTAGGTGGGTGCACTCAGCCAGTGTACTCTTGAGTTAGGGTGGTGGTGGCTGGGAGTGGCCAATTGGGTGCAAGGAGGGTTTTAAAGTGTCCATCCACTCTCAGGCCCGCCAGGTGCGCCACCATACCACTCCCCTACTCCCCGTCCACGTTCTCAGCTAATTGCAAATAGGATGCCAGTAAAATGCTGAATGAGGAGCAGGATATGACACCCCTCCCACTCATCTGTAGATGAACAGGTCTTGAAGACAGATGAGGCAAATGTAGCCACCTTGGGCCCTTTCAGAAGCTCTCAATGGCCACTTTTAATTTGGAATTCATTCACCAAATTCTGGACAAATCTCTGTTAATTTGTCACAATCTCTGTTGCCTTTCACCATTTCAGATTCATTCTTCCATTTGGGGAAAGGGAAGAGGCTAGATTGATAGGAGAAAATTCTCTGAGAGGTTAGTGATGGGGGAGGGTAGAGTTTGCCCCAATGGGAGAGCCGGATGAGGCCACTTCAAAATCGGCAACAACAGAGCCACAAGACTGAGAGCTTGGGCTGTGTTTAAGTTTGAGTGTCAGGGTGGGAGGCACTAATCTGTGGACTGGCAAGCTGGGTGGGTAGAATAATCAAACAGCCTCTACACACATGTATATACACACAAGGCACACTCACTACCCAAAATACTTGGGCATAAGAAACAAAAATGGCAGCAAGCAGAACATTTATACAAGCCACACCTTTCATGCCATAAATAGACCTGAGCAAGTATGAAATATACCATATGGAAACACTTTTACGCTCTTACTACGCTCTCACTAGGAACCTTTTAGGCTTTTTAAGCTTGTCCGCTAATAGCTACAGATTACTGCTGGGGCATGGTGTTGTTTTACTGAGCCAGATAAAGAGACAAGGTGGATCAGATTCTGAGCTCCTGTTTCCCTCTCCTGCCTCTCACCTTCCTTTTTGTGTCCATTGCTTTGCGCCTGCCTCATAGTGGAGCACTGATTGAAAAGCACATGAGTCATATATATATATCTAGGCTATGAAGGGAAGAAAAGGCTGTTAAGAGGTATCCTGGGTGTCTTCAACAATGTGTGCCATGTTTTGTACATTTGACCAGCTCATACTCTCAACTTTCCTGTTTATCTGTCTTATCTGCTAAAGCGAAACAAGCCTAAAATAAATTTATCTGGAGTAACAGTTAACAGTCACTTTTCTTTGCTTCAAAATATAACACAACCTCATTTATTACATTAGGCCAGTCAGTCAAAAGACTTTTATGTAACAGAGCACTTTGAAGAAATCGGCTGGACAATCTAGATTAGTGTAAGCGCATAAATATATATAAAAATACATGTGCTTACATGCAAGGCTATTTTATTTTTGTACACTATCTGGAGTTGTGTATGTGTCTTTAATTTGTCAGAATGCTGGTCGAGGGAAGAGAGAAGAACATTGAAATAAAACTATGAGGCTAGCTCCGCTTTATTATAATGTACATCTAGATTGCTCTCACACATAACTGTGCCTCTATGAGTCACCTGCTTCTCACCTTATCTAATTACTTTGACTACTTGGTCAATTTCAGGGTTTAATCTACAGTATATTTTACTCAGTACTTTTGTCAATTCAGTATTGAACAGATGAGCAGCACACAGGTGAGAAAAACAAAACCGATGAAGCTCTCCTGGTTTGAGTGCTCAAAACATAAAACACACACACAGACAGCCTGCCGCGTCTGTCTACAGGTACTTATCCTTTATCAACATAATATGACATTTACAGCATCACCTTATCTGTATAGACACGAGAGAACAAGCACAAACTAGATGCACAGCCAGTTTATGCATCTGTGGGCTGTATTGATCCCAGCTCTACTATTCATGCAACACGAAACCTATCACTTATTTATCCGTTAGAATGTTTCGACATGAATGTACCTACCAATCTGTTGGACTCTCTGAAAGTAGTGAGCAGTGGGTACCGTCTGGTGTGCTCCACTTCCACTGTCTGAATGTTGCTGCTAACGCCGGCTCAATAAAATGGAGCCACTTGTTTGCATTCCGTTCAACTTTTTATCGGATCAGTAAGAGAAGCCAGCGTATTGGAAGTAACGCCATGGTACTAACATGTATACATTCATGCATGATGTTTGATTTTCTAAAAATTGATTGGTTAGCTTTATACGTTTATTTCTCACAGTGAACCATTGAGAGAGATTGGAGTGTTACACAGGAAGAGGAGGTCTTCCCCAGTTTTCCCCATTCATTCACCTTCACATATACATCTGGACACACACATTCCACACACACGGTTTGCCTCAAATGACAGTCTCTATATTAGGATCCTCCTTGTATTTCTACTTTGGTCAAATAAATCCCACAATTAACATGTTGTATGATTGATCGTGCCTTGATTCTCACAGGAGCAGGGAGCGTCTGTCTGCACTCAAGCTGCACTGGGGCGGCACGAAGGTTCAGAATGGGAGCCATTGCAGAGGAGGAAATGGAAATATGAGAATATTTCAGACTGCAAATCTAAAAGAGTGAACTTGTGCCCATATGTGTTTCAAATACTGTGATGATTTCTGACTACAGACCTGTTTCCTCATGTCTTTACAAAGTTTATACATGAGATATCATCACGTGATGCAAATGCACTGGCCATACCACAACAAACTACAATATTGGAGAAGCATGTAGAAGGCATTAAATAACAACAAGTAGACCCGTCTGGGCAGAAAACATTAAGCATCCGTTCCATGTTTTGAGGTCAAACAAGGAAGTAAGTGCGACGCGTTGTTGTCAAACAGGGACATAGCGCCAGGGCGCAGAGGCAATCAGAATCTAATCTGTGTTAAGAGCACTCAAAGATGAGGATACATACAAATGACCTGATAAAGAATATAAACAGGCGCTCGACATTCAAAAGTCACCTTAAGAAGGCAGTAATGGGAAATGCTTGAGCGTTAAATGGTGCATATGCTTGCCACAGGCAACAAATGAAAACAAAGGGAAAAATTGCAAAAGGTGGCTTGCGTTTCAGGATGTTAGCAAATTAAACAGATGCTGCTCTGATTCTAGGTTTGTAGGACTAAAATACAAATGCACAGAAAATACTTCAGTCCACTGTAGTCAGACTGGGTCTTCCAAAAGTTTGTTGGGTACTTCTTCAATTGAAGCACAGACTCATATCATCTAGGTACCTATACCTGCAACATCTTTTCGGCCTATAGGTCCAAAATCCATTGTTAGTTTCTTGGCCTCCTTTCATTAGGTAAATAAACGCTGTTGACGGTTAGGTACTGTACAATGTACTGTCTGTCTGCCTCTGCTTCCACTTCAGCCTCCTTTCTTTGTGACCAGTTCTGGCGGGAGACACACCATGAAGTGGAGGGGGCTGTCAGGGGCATCGCCCGCCTATGCCGCCCGTTCTTTATAGATAAGATTAATCAATATGAAATGACACTGCACCATACTTTTTCACCTCATTATTTTAATTAACCGTTTTATATGGATTACCCCCTCCTCCTCTTTCATTAATACATTCTTGCCACTTAGCCAAAAGCAAGGAGCGCGGGCACAGTGGCAGTCAGCAGCCATCACTTGTGTCTCACTGCTTGTCTTGCGGCTTGCCTGCCCACCGACAGTCTTCCTCCTCTGTCCTGGCTCCACCGTAGCTTCTGAGAGGTCATCAGTAATTACTGTTATGTTATGCTACTAATAGGCATGGGTTGGTTCGATAGGACTGCTTCTGAGAGTCTTTGCCGGCAAGATGCGATGCAGTTTATCATTGCCAGGATTAAAGATACAGATAGTTTTCCCTCACGTGCTGAGTTGCTAGTAATTCTCAGACACAGAGAAAAATCACACCATTTTCACACATACAGTGGGTCATTGTCAATGAATTGTGGACTCCTTCACATTTCCTGTCTGCTACAGCATGGAAAATGTAAAGTAAACAAGAACATGTCTTTTACTGGCTAATTACATCCGAGGGAGAGGGGCACTGCGGGTGTTTGCGGGTAGCAGCCAATGTGTCTGTGTTGTCAGCCTGCAGCAGCTGTGTGTATGAATGACAGGGCAGACCTATATACATGTGTGCAGTGTGGACGTGTGAGGGTGTGCGTGTTTGAGAGTGGGTCGACGTGTGGGTGTGTGTTAAGGCGTGTGCGAGAGCGCAGTCGCTACGGTGATGAGGTGAGAATGATGAAGCCCATTCCTCAAATAAGGCACCATGTGCAGCTCGTATGTTGGGTCACTGGCCAAGAGTTGCTCATCAAGCCTCCAAGCTTCTTCCCTCTCGACACCCACCTCTTTCTCTACGGACACATGCCTGGCTGCTCCTCAGTCTGCCTAGCCCCACAGGCACAGAGTGATTATTGGTATCAGATTGCCAGATTATTTCTCAAGGCGTGAGCCAGCATCACACTCATTACAACTTCTAAGTATATATAAACAGTCCACTCCTTGTTGTATGAGTCATATACATGCATGTGTGTAAGTGTGTGTGTGTGTGTGTAGCACACCTCCTGTATTGAGTAGGTTGTCAAAGTGTATGTGTGTGTTCCCTTTCGTTACAATTAAAATACAGTAGCAAGGCTGACTCCTTAATTACCATCCTCAATCCTTCTGTAGTTACCTTGTTTATTTATTTTTGGATTCTTTCTTCATTAAAGTTGCTGGTGATCTCTGCCAGAGTCTCTGGTTAGCGCAGATGTACACTTCAATCATGTATTGAGCTGCAGTTAATTACTAAGTTGCAAAGCCATGCTAATATAGAGAATCATCTGGTGGGTGGTAACAACAGCCTGTAAAGGAGAGGCCACACACCAGAAAAAAGGTGGAGCTGATTTATTTAGCGTTGCTGGGGAGGTATAGCTAAAAGAAATTGAGTTGGTTGTTTACAGAAGAAACTAGAATGGCTGCAACTGCTCAAACTGGCTCTGATATTTAAGTAACTTTTTTATATCCATATCAAGGAATACAGAGGTAATAATGGCGCAAAACAGCTTTTACAGAGCCGGGCTATTAACTCACGAATAGACCATGGAGAAATTTTTGGGCCACAACACACCACCATATGTTTGTGGGGTTGCTCTTTGGATATGAAGGCTCCTCCCCAAGCATCTGGCTGCAATTTGCAAGCTCAGTATCGGTGGTCTCAATTCGTAACTCGGCTACCGGGAGGGCCTCAGGGCTGGGCTGGGCTAGGCCACATTTGCCTCTCTGGCTTGAGCGCACCTGCTGAGAGTTCTGCGCTCCTCCAGCCCCTCCCTCTTGCCGCGCCCAACAGACCAAAACATCCAACAGTAAATATTTGGGGAGTTGCAGGACAGGAGGTTCATTTGGTTCATTTGAAGGCTTGTGACATTTGTAATGATTCAAAGTCAGGCGGTCTGGGCAGAATCTCATTCTACTTCCAAATTAGCTTCTCCCTGAAGCTGCAGATACTCCTCAACTGTTAAACTGAAGTCCCAGAAAACAACCTTGTATTAAAGTTATGCTTGCATAAAATCGAAACTGACAAAGGTAACCGTTGATATGGACGATAAATAAATAAACCGAAAGTTAAATATCTAAAGGAAAGTTTAGAGTTATGCCAGTACAGGAACATGGAGGAACAGACAGACAGACAGACAGACAGACAGACAGACACACAGTGAGACATAACACAAAAGACAGACCAAAAGACACATCAGACCTTGCAGGAACAGGAGACTGCTGACTGTGGAACTAGAGAGACACCATGTGCTGGGAATACGACAAAGACTTCCCACTGGCCCTTTTCTGTTCTGTGATCAGATCCACATATGGACCTTAGCCTTGGCCTCCACCCACTGCCTCAAACATTTCCCAGCACCCTAACAAGCCAGCCAAACTCCAGCTACAGTCCCAGACCCACAGTGGTACATTTCTAGCCAGCTGTGTGTGGCTGTTGGGCTAGAGTGCTATTTGACTCACCAGAAGTCTTAAATTATACACTGGCCATGCGGCTGTGCATGGTAGGCATCAGAGCCTCCCCACTTCCAGGCCTGGCTAAACTAACAAAGCTCAAACTCTAAAGCATAGCCTGCCGACCGTATTACCAGCCAAATGCAAATTTATTTGACAATAAGCAGAAACAATTTTTGTCGTTTTAGGCTGTGAAGAGATATTTAAATCTATCCGAAAGATATGGTCTGTTTGTCTCAGTATGAAAAGATACATGCTTTTCTTCATTTGGTTGAAACTATTAAGTAAAGCAAACTGAGGTGAAATCAAACAAATATATAAAGTCTCCTCTTTTGACTAACTTTTTGGACCGTAGGGGAATTGAGGTACAGTATTTTGCTAAATTACAAATGAATGAAACAAAATTCTGAAAGTCCCTGACAACTGGGAAATAAAAACTAATAGTAGAAATACTACTAAATATTACTAAAACCTCAAAAGTTCTATAGAGTCTGCGAGGAAGATAAATCAAAACATCTTAGCTACCCATAAAATGTATCTAATTAGTTTTTATTTAATAGAAGATACTGCTACTGCTGTACAACAGAGGAGGCCTCAGAGGCCCTCAGGAACTCGAGCCTGATGAATCCACCATGGGCGTTAGGCAGGCCGACTCCTGATTGGCATTATTCTAGCGAGCTGCAGTACAGCTGAGAAGTCACTCTGCACTGCAGTGGCTATGAGCCATCACGGCCACAATTATCATCACCAGAACTATTACGCCACGTGACTGCAGCCCTTGTTAAATGCTCTCATATATATGGAGGCCAACATTCTTCTCAGGACACTGGCTGACAGAGCGGACTGACATAGGCGGCCTCTGCAAAACAAGAGGTGGGGAGGTACAGACAGTCAATGACAAACAGAGACTATGTGGAGGTTAGAAGCGGCAGACAGAGTCAAGCGTAAAGGTACATACAGTGGCAGGTCATAGAGCCACTGCAGGTATCGTTCAGTGGGATGAACTGCATTACGCCAGTTCACACTGCTCATACACAGCAGTAAACTGCTTTGCTGTATAGGGCAGTATCCTCAAATTCTGCTCCCTTGCTCTGATGTTCCCTTTCTCCACCTGTTTCCCTCTCTTTCTTCTCTCTCTCACTTTGAATGGCCTCTTCTATATGCTGCTTCCTTGAGCAGGGACTGGGAGATCCCTCTGTGGTGACCACAGTAACTTAGCGGTCTCCTAAAGCTAAACGAAGCTTAGCTGCTCAGCAGGCTGCTCCTGGTGGGCATATCCCTGTCGGGCTTACCCTCCGGGCTTACTGTGATCTCAAGGATGGCAGGAAGGGAGAAAGAGAGGAGGAGGTGCTTCAAAAACAACTTCCACTGGCTGGGTGGGCTGATTTATAGGCCTAACACAATGTACAGGATTCAGTTTACTTGGCCATAAAACTAAAGATGAGAGACTATTCGACTATCATACACAACATCATGTCTACCAAGTTAAAACATCCTAAAATAATGGTAGACTAGATTCTCACACTTACAGCAGACAAACTAAACAAGCCTAAATAAGTCTCACAAATAAGCTGAAAAAAAATCACACGGAACTCTACCAGTAGCATAAGTAGGTTGTGTGAAACTGAAGAATGCTTTAACTGGGATAAAATCCCACAACAGCAATGACAAAGATTCATTTTAAAACAAGAGGACAAAAATATTTTGCACCATTCATTCAGATAATTTTGTTTCTGGAGGAAGGAAAAAAGGAAGAAACAGAAATACTTGAGAAAGACTGGGACCCTTTACTCAAGCTGGAAACAAGCAAATGAAAGAAACTCTTCACATACTGGGACACTAAAAGAAAAAAAGGAAGTCAGAGTTGTAAATGAGGTGCAAGAGGTTCACTGTAACCTTATACAACACAACATAGTCATTTGTTCTGTTATTGGCATCCCAAGCGCATGAAACACAGTGTCAAATGACTCTGGATTAAATCTTATGTGTGTGCAGCACAGTCAAACAGAAAAGGCGCTAGATACCGGTGATAAAACATAGGCATCAGGCCTTGGGAAATGCCAAGGAAGAAAGAAAGGTCAGAAGGTAGGTTGTGTTTGGTGTTGGGTGGCTCTGCTGCCACAGTCAGGGCGGAGTGTGCTTGCCTGTCAGGTCATGCTGGATTTGGTTGGGCAGCTGGAGTGTAGCCACATAGGGAGTGGAATGAGTGGCAGATCAGGACTGCAGTGTTGCTGGGGATGTGGTGGAGTTTGGCAGGGGCGGGACAAGCAGGCCCAGACCCGAGGCCAGACTGAGGCCAGAGGGGAGGACCAGGGCAGGAGCCCAGCTCAGAGTGGGGCCCCTATCTGTGCTTGGGATGCCTGCAGTGCTGAGCCCAGCAGCTCTCAGCTCTTGGCTGCCAAGTCCTATCATAGCAGCTACTTGGGTGGGCCTCCTTACCTTAATTTGGTTAGTAAAGAATTTTATGTAACTTATTACTCCTGTATAGGTGAGAGATGTTTCATAGCAGTAGCGTAAAGTCTTTTGCCATTTGGTAAAAGGCTGGAAAATCAAATCAGAATGAGCACATTTCCTCTAAGCTAGAATTTGAGGCCTTTCAGCAGCTCTTTGTATTTACTCTGCCTCATGTTTGTACTAGATTTGTTATCCCAGCAATCACTGCTATGGTCCACAGGAAGTGTAGTATGTCTCTACTGTGGGACAGGTGAATTAGAAACCAATGCAAACTTGCACACACACAAGCATATACACAGAGCGCTTTTATTTACAACATGGAGTTAGGGCGGGTGCTTGTATGTCCTTGTATAGAGATGTGTATGTGCACATTTGTGTATGCCTGTGTGCTCGCTTGGCTGCAAGTGTATGATTCTTGGTCATATTTGTCAGGATTGTGATTAATGGCTCACCATCCTTGTTGGAGGTGGACGTATTCATTCACAAAGGCCTTCTCGGGCCCTCTCTCTCTCTCTCTTGCCACCACCTCATCTCTACTAGGAGGGCCAACAACTGGCCCTCACACCCCGGCCCTTCTTGCCTGCCTCACATTTATTTATCACCCACTTGTCCCCTCTTTTCACTTTCTCTAGACCCCTCTAAATACTGATTTTCTTTTTTTCCCTCAGATTGCCGTTCTATTCTATTCTATTGTATTATACACATCACAATACACAGCTTGAGTGAACTAAATCTTTCTAGGGGCAACAGAGCCCAGGGACCCGATAGAAGTGTATTTATCTTTATCTGTAGATCTTTAAGGTGTGTATGTGTCCCAGTGTGTACATGTTTGCATTTCTTGTACAAATATCAGCTTTGTGCTCTATATTCCTCTATCCTCCATTTTTTAACCCACTCCTTTTACACACACACACACACACACAAACACACAGGGGCGGACTTTCTGGCTGATTAACAGCAATGATCATTTGTCAGGCAGAGGTGGATAAAACAGTGAATACATTATCTTTTGCGCAAGGGCCCAGGGCACATACGCACTCTCGTGTCTTTCGTGGGTTGGAGCACGGCGGCGCGGGCACGCAGACAGCAGGCAGCCCAGCAGATCCCATTCTCACATTACTTCTCTATTAGGACTGTCCAACTTTACCGCAGTCGGGCCCTACATCTTTATACTGACATCAGAGAGGGGAGAGGTGGATGGAAGGAGTAAAGAGGAGGAGAGGAGAAGGAATGACAGAAGAGAGGAACTCTATAAAAGGAGAGACATTTCTAGTTTGAGGTTGTGCAAGTCTAAATCAATGTCCTATTTGAAGTCATGCGTTACTCCCATTAGTAACATTTATCTGCCCTTATTTCATCGCCAGTGATTAACCAGATTTGCTTTGCAGATTGTCACAGAACAAGCCTTCAGATCAAATACAGAATGAGAGAAGGCGAGAGTGGAGAAGCAATCAAAAGTTTACTTGGTAGAAATAAATATGCTGTCAAAGAAACTATGGAAAAACTATGATAGGAATTTTCAGAGATGATAAGATGGCATTTATTGTGATCTCAGGGCGAGACTGAAAGCACTGTCAGTGCCAGCCTGCACAAAAACTTTTGTGACTTAGATTATGATGATACACACTCGCTCTATCTAGTGTAGATGTTTGAACAGGACAAAAGCATGTAGTACTGGTAAGTGAAGCCCTATCACTGGCTAAGCCACGGAAGAATCTGGAAACAAATGTTTAATGTTCCCGTCTTAAGTGGCTCAACCAAAATACCTCAAAAGGTGACAAGAGTATGACGCTATTAATCAAAATAATGAGGGGAAGTGATTACCAGCAAGGTCAGAGTGAAGTCAGTGATGGGAAGAGCCAAAGATTAGAGAGCATATGTGTATAACTATATGCAGTGTAGGATGTATTATAATGTGATAGATGGGAACGAAAATTTTTCCAGGAGTATTTAGTCCATATTCAAAGGTGATTACATAGCAAAGCCTTCCCTTGATGTTAGTATATTTTATTACATAAAGAAATATTTAGCGCAAAGTCATTAAAATAGATTGACAAAACCATTTAAAAATCATGACCCATTATGAAAACAACTGATAACCCAGAACCAC
>BRZM01000029.1:3147537-3247423 GCA_033238685.1 Lates japonicus | reverse complement strand
TCAAGGATGCAGTGATGCTCCTAGGGGATGGTGGAGGTTTGGCAGGGCGGGGACAAGCAGGCTGGGCGAGGCCAGACTGAGGCCAGAGGGAAGGACCAGGGCGGAGCCAACTCAGAGTGGAGCCTCTGTGTGTAGGATACCAGTGCTGTGGGCAACGGCTCTCAGCTCTTGGCTGCCAAAGTCCCTATCATAGCAAGCTCATAGACCTCCTTACAGCAATTTGATTTAGTAAAAGTTTTATGTAGCTTGTTATTACTCTGTGGGTGGGATGTTTCATGGCAATGTGATAAAAAGTCTTGCCATTTTAGTGATGAAATGGAGAAATAAATCAGAATGAGCACATTTCCTCTAAGCTGAGTTTGGGCCCCCTTTTCTAGCAGCTCTTTGTATTTACTCTGCCTCATGTTTGCTTGTACTAGTTGTTATCTGGCAATCACTGCTGTGGTCCACAGGATGCAAGTATGTCTCCTATAAGCAGGACAGGTGAATTAGAAACAATGCAAACTTGCACACAAGCATGTGCTGGTACACATTTGTATGGAGTTAGGGCCGGGTGCTTGTATGTCCTTGTATGGGAATGTACAGCATGTACATTTGTGTGTGTGCCTGTGTATACGGCTTGAAAAGCTTGCCCAAGTGTGTGATTCTTGAATCACATGTATTTTATCCAGGATTATTGGCTCCTGTCACTTAACATTGGAGGGTGAGGCGTATTCATTCACAAAAATTCCTTCTAGGGCCTCTCTCTCTCTCTCTTTGCCACCTCATCTACTGAGAGGGCCAACAACTGGCCCTCACACCGGCCCTTTGTGCCTGTTAACCTCCACATTTATTTATCCTTCCACTTGTCCCTCTTTCACTTTCTCTAGACCCCTCTAAATGCTCGATTTTTCTTTTTTTCCCTCTGAATTCTTAGATTCTGTTCTATTCTATTGTATTATGCACATCACAATACACAGCTTGAAGGTGAACTAAATCTTTCTAGGAGGCAACAAACCCAGGGACCGATAAGAGAATGTCCTTTATCTTTATCTGTAGCAAGATCTTTAAGGTGTGTATGTGTCAGTGTGTGCATGTTTGCATTTCTTCCTTGCACAAATATCAAGAAAGGCACATGCTCTGTATTCACCTCTATCCTCCATTTTTTTTTTAACCACTCATACACACACACAAACACACAGGGCGGACTTTCTGGCTGCTGATTAATGACAGTCATTTGTCAGGCAGAGGTGGATAAAACAGTGAATATTATCTTTGCGCTAAGGGCCAGGGCACATCGCACTCTCCCCCTCGTGTCTTTCATAAGTGGTTGAACACAGCGGCACGCCGGGGCACGCAGACAACCAGGCAGCCAGCAGATCTATTCTATTACTTCTCTATTGGGACACATCAGCTTCCCGCAGTCGGGCCCCTACATCTTTTATACTGACATCAGAGGAAGGAGGTGGATGAAGAAAAGGTAAAGAGAGAGGGAGGGAGAGGAGAAGAGGAATGACAGAGAAAAGAGGAACTCTATAAAGGAAGGAAACTTGACATTTCTAATTTGATTAATACAAGTCTAAATCATCCTATTTTAAAAGTCATACTACTGACCTCCCGTGGTAAATAACATTTATCTGCCTTATGCTGTCCTTCAGTGAAGAGAGATTAACAGATTTGCTTTGCAGATTATCCAGGAATATGACCTTCTGAATCAAATGCAAGAATGAGAGAGGGGCCGAAATTAAACAGTAAAAGTTTGCTTGGTAGAAGTAAATATACTTATCAAAACTATGTGGAAAAACTATGATAGGAATTTTCAGAGATGATAAGATGGCATTTGTGATCTCAGGGCGAGACCAAGCACTGTAATTGCAACCTGCACAAAAACTTTTGTGACAAGTTATGATATTTTCGCTTTCTATCTGAGTGTGAATGTTTGAACAGGACGAAAGCAATGCTGAGTAAGTAGAGGCCTTCTGCTGACTGAAGCACGGAAGAATCTGAAACAAATATTTAATGTTCCCCGTCTTAAGTGGCTCAGCATAAAATGCCTCAAGGTGACAGAGTATGACTTGTTATTTAATCTGGAAAATAATGGGGTGAAGTAAATTACAGCAAGGTCAGGAAGTGAAGTCCAGTGAAGGAGCCAAAGATTAGAGAGCATATGTGTATAACATGCAGTGTGGGATATTATTATAATGGTGATAAATTAGAATTAGAAAATTTTTCCAGGAAGTGTTTGAGTCCATATTATTCAAGGAGTGATTACATGGCAAAAGCCTTCACTTGAGTGTTAGTATGTTTCAACTGCAAGAAATATTTTAATACCAAAAGATCATTAAAATAGATTGTTAAAACCATTTAAAATCATGACAGTAGAAAGCAACACAAGTAACCAGAACCATTTCCCGTCTCCCTAGACTGAACAGCCAGTTAAGTTTACTAGCTTAACTCTCATAGACTGACCTCCGGCTCTCCTTTACCCTCGGTGCCCTCCATTGATTCTTGATGAGGATCAAACACATCCACCTGGAGACCCACACTAAAAGGAAAATGGCTGATCATTGTGAAAGATGCAGGTATCATTTTTCTTGCTCCTATTCAGGCATGACAAAGGAACAAAAGGATTGGGAAAACACCATTCTTGCCGCCCTCCCGCTTCTCTAGTTAGCCCTTTCTTTCCTCCCAGTGTCCCTGTCTCTCTCTGTCTCTCCAACTATACGGCCAATAAATGGCGCAGCATGTAGGTATTTCCTCATTGGGACAGAGAGAGAATGAGAGAGTGGGCTGGTGCCACCACTTGATATATACACACCTGACTGCGTAAATCCACAGCCTGTGATCCCATCTTCATGCCTGGAGATTTAATGAACTACAGCAGGCTTTTATTACCTCTGGGCTCGCTGGGTAGCCACTTTGTAGTTGTTCAGAAGAGAGGCGACGCTGCCTCTGCCCACTAAATCTTCCCTGTGCCACTGAGGATAAAATCTCCCTTTATTCATGGGTATTTACCAGATCAGATTTATTATGGGGGGTGGGGGTGCTCTAACAAAAGGGGGGTGAGACACAAAACCCCGACTTCCCTCCTCCCCTTCCTCCCCCCAAGGCAGGCTGGGATAGAGACCTAGGGAGCCCGTCGACTCATCCTCATTGGGCTTGTTTGGTGATGAGGGGGGGTGCTTGTTTTTTTATAGGGTAAAACTGCAGTTGGGACCTCAGTGTGTGCCCCTCTCATAATGGAGTGCACTGCTAACGGCAACAACTAGACACTGGAGAAATGGTTAATGGAGTAAAGCATGCAGTCTATACACAAAACACTCATTTATGCATGCAGGTGTGTGTGCATTCATGATTATTTAAGTGTAAAATACTGGCCGCAATACATACACTATGTATATACCGTGTCCCCTCACGGCCTGGTGTGTTTCCATGTGTTAATATCTGCCAGCCCTTTGTTGTCCTGGCTGGCTGGGGAGGTCATGGGTGAAAGATAAAAGAGATACTTATAGATACACGGCCTCTGTATTAAGCTTTGTCAAAAGCCATAACAAAACCTTTGAATGCTCTTCTCCAAGCTCACTCCACCGTACTGAAATTATTTGTACAACAACTGCCTCCTGTGCCTAAAACACACTTTGTATTGGTTTTATTAAGTGCAGTTATACTCAGCATATTGGCGCCCTTGAATAGAAGCGCCTACCATATCGCATTCCTCTGGCATTAAAAGTGCTAATGGCTAATACTAACAGCTCACCTATGGTCCTCTGCGGTCTCACTCTGCCTGCCACCACCACTTGTGCCCTGCAGTTCATGGACTTTGCCAGCCCAGCAGCCAGCCCTACACATTGTGTCTCCTTATTCCCTTAGATAAGATCTCACCTCCTCCCCACTCCCTGGAAGAAATTGTCTCACTACGCCCAACTCCTACTTTTTTTTCTCTCTTTATGTTTTCTCTATTGTGACTCAACTCCGGTACCAGCCTACTATCTGCCTGTTCAGCGGCATCTCTGAAAATCATCCTGGTTATAATTATGCCTCTTAGTCTCTGTCATTTTGTATCTCCATTATTTTTCCTTCTAGTCAGCTCAAGGTCTTCACCTTTGATAAAACTCAAACCTAAATAAAAATAATTCAATTTGAAAATGATGGATTAAACTTTATTTTTCTTTATCTATTCTATTCCCCTCATGCCCAAGAATCGAAGACAATAAATGAATAGCTTTGAGCTATTACAACACACACAAATCACCATATACGTCCTCACCGTAATCCAAGAATAACCACACAACTTGAATGTTCCTAAACAAAACAAGTCCTTCTGAGCTCAACTTGAACTTTTCCAGGCTTCCTGCCACTCGTAGCAGCATGAAGAAGTGTGCAGAAAACTCCATTAGTGCCGCGGACACAACAGTGAGCTTTGAGTTTGAGCAAAAGTTTCCTCAATAATAATTCATAAAAAGCTCACAGATTAATTGCTGGTTGATCTCCTGGGAGAAACTCTCTGAGAATTTAAAGTTACCAGAGATAAAGGGGACATCAAACAGCCATGTGTTGCTTATTTTTAAAAAGCTGGGACTTATTATCAGGGCTAGGCAGGACTTTTAGGCTCCACACATCTTGTTGTTGTGGAGCCTTTCTAATCTTGAGTGTGCTGAGGAGATGGGGGTGGTGGGGTGGTGAGTGGTTAATGGCAGTAGTGGTGTGTGTGTGTGGTGGGCTGAACCCTGCTGCTAGCCCCCTCCCTGCACAGGCAGGGGCCGGTGGTGTCTGGATAGGTGCCAGTTCTGAACTAATATTCACAATAATGTTTCCTGCTCCAGGGGGCCAGCGACAGAAAACACTGTGGGTAGTGCCCAGCTTTTTACTCCTCCTGTTCTCCTCTTTCCATTGCCCACCACACCTCCCTCAGCTCTGGGAGTCTCTCTTTCCTGTAGTTTCTACCTTCTGCTCTCCCTTTCTTTAACCATTTTAAAGCTTATGGCAGAGTGAAGTGTACTTGTTGATGTACTGTGTGAGTGTTTGCTGCATCACAGCATTGGTATTACAACTCATTAAGAAAGCAAAGTATGCACAATTTGCTTCTGGTCCACTTGTGTTTCTATGTGAGTCAGTGTAAAATGTGGGGTTTTGTTGTTAATAACTGGAAAATGGCAACAATTATTTTAGAGTATATCTTATATAGAAGGATCAGAATATTTCTTTTCTCGTACATCTCAAGAGAATATGTTGCTGCAGCCCTAACAAACATGTTTAATACGCGTATAGAAAATACATGGAACTTTTAATTCTGTTCAATATTAAGCCTATAACATAATAAAATAAACACATAGGCATACAACAAGAATCTAAATAAATTTAGGAAAATTTCCATTCAAACATAAGCTCAATTACCTCCATACACCCTACATGTTTACAATGGAGTTTGACCCTATTCCTCTTCACTGTTGAAGTTTGACTTTGCATAAGGTGTATTCGACCCATATGTTTTGTCACCTTAAAATAATGAAATAGTTTTAAAATTGATAAAAACCAGTAGATTTGAGCTGATGATTTGGCATCAGTGCAGCTCTACTGGGCGTCTCATATTTATTTCAAACATTCCGCGTGCTGGCCGCCAGACCTCTGTGATAGCTGACCAGCGGCTGGATTTGTAATTAGAGTACCTCAGAGTTCTTTTAGGGTGTACTCCCATTATTTCGTCCTCTACAGTGTATGACATCAAGTCAAATCCAAAGGTGCACATAGCGAATCTCCATATCTCACAGTTCCTAAATTCTCATCTAACTGGCTGGGGTTCATGTACTTATGTGGCCGACCAGTGATCCCTGAATGGTAATTCTATCTCAGACTCATGTTAGATATGGCCTTTGGCTCGCCCTTACCAGTGGAGACCCAGTGTTTGTTGCACTCTCTATATATATTACACTGCTGGATATAGGGCGGGAGACAGAGATGTACTGTATCTCCTCTCAGCCATCTCCTCTCACCCACTTTGAGACCCTAATCACACGGTGGCATTTATCTTTGCATTGTGTAGGTGTTGTATGCATGTTTAATGTTGTGTGTGCAGATAAAATTATCTATGTCCAATATGTCTATATGTGTGGGTCCATGTACCAGATGTGTGTGTGGGTATTATATGTATGTCAGAGCCATCATCCTGCTGCCCTCCACCTCCCACAACCACCCTGCTGATTGTTCCACTGATGATAAAATTACATCATACCCCACCTCCCCGCACCCCAAAAACTGATGATGCTGCTCGCGAAATCCCTTTGTAGCCTTACGCCAGGAATCACCATAAATAACCATGACATCCGTATTCTTATCTATAGGACGTCCCAGCATGCTGATCGATAGCATGGCTCCTACAGTGTAAATAAGCTTCAATGCCCCATCTTCCCCTTCAAATAGGTCTACATTATTTATGATGGCTGTTAGGTTACCAGTCCAGGACACAATTTATTTCACCCCACCTGCTCCCTATTATACCACACTTTGAGTCTTGATGGGAGACTGGGGCATAGAATTCAGAGATGGGGAAGCATTCATCCTTTTACAAGAAAAATACACATGCCTGTGCTCCACAGAGCTGGGCGCCCTAAACACACATACCTTGAACTCCTAGAGGTCCAAGGCTCATCACTGGGATGAGGTGGTGAGGGAGGAAGAGGAGGAGGAGAAGGATGGAAAAATGAGGAGGAGTGGGCTGGTGGACATAGGTGCCTGGTCCCACCCTGTAGTATGATGGGACATCAGTTACTTGGATGACAGTGAGGTAGCAGGCCTATTTGCTTGGCGGCCGCTTGACGCGCTGTAATGAATTGGACAGACAGTAGTTTGGAGGCTGCGTGGAAGTGACAGGCTGCATTCCATTTGGGTGAAAATCCCAATAGCAATGGCTAACGTGGCTGGCTGGGTAGCAGGAGAAAAGGGCCACATGGGCTGGCCGGGCTGATCTGTCACTGTTTGCTTTCGCTGGTTGGTCAGTGAACTTGTATAGTCTGGCTCTTTTATGGTCTCTTCACCTCAATTTCCCCTTCTCTTAATATATTTTGTATGACTGTCTGTCTGTCTAGGTTCCTCAGTGCATCAGAACACACACATGAAAGCATTTAACAAGATGAAACATAAAACAGATAATAAATTATTTCACAGCAGATACTTGTATGTTAAAGAATTTTCATTTAGTACTCTGATTTAGTGGTCCTAGAAAAGTTGTTTCTTAGTAAAATTTTACATTATATACAAGAAGAGTTAAAAGGCCTAAAGCGAATAACCCCCCAACACAAACTTACACAGCTTCACACATGGGGTAATATATTTGTCTAGATGTGTGTAAGGTGTGTGAGATATGTCATGTAAGGTTAGTCTGCTTATGTTTGCAGAGCTCTGCCAGCACCATGCTGTTGGATTGAGACAGACATGGCGAAGTTATCAGGAATTAGAGTATATCCAACAAAAGACGTTTATAACACTCTCATAGACACTAGAATAACACACTGTTCATATTCATCATTAACAAAAACACAAAGCCATACGAAGCAAGCAGCCCTCCTGCCAAAAACTTTTATGTTTAAAGTGTGGGGTTTATGAACTTTCACCAGGGGATGGAAGAGACAGACTTTTTGCTGAGGTGGACAGCTCAGAGGGGCAGCAAGTATTATTGTGTGTGAGAGCGGCCTGAGGGTCTTTAATCCTCCACGCCTCATTGATGAGCTAAATTTCCTTGTGTGCAGATCCCGAGCAGTGGAGATGGGACACAAATAGATTTACAGGACGTGTCAGAAGCTTCCCACATCCTCCAGGCCTGGGGCCAATCTCCTATCTTGATCTGGCCTGCAAGGAAGGCAATCCCTCCCACAGGAGAGTCTGACAGTGGGGTGGAGCCATCAAACACACAGGAGGACAGGACTGGTGGAAATGAGGGAATGTAAAGGAGGGAGGGAGGGATGGAGGAGGCCACCTTTGGCGAGGGGCCACTGCAGCTCTAGCGGTCCAGTTCTTCACATGAACATTGATGAAATCGCCAAGTTGGGCTCCTGCAGAAATGAAGGCTGATGACTTTATCTTAGTGAAGTAACGTCAATACAAGTTTCCATGGTGACGGGCATAAACAAACAGTAGCTGATCTGATCAAGGCCTGTATTCAACAGGTGTTCACATTCAGTGGCTATTAGCCGTAGCTTAGTCACTTAGCCTTATTAAACTTACTTAATAAAGAGAAAAAGAAGTATGTGTGTGACTCTCTCTCTCTTACAATCTTTCTGGCATCACTCGTAAACCTCAGAATCCTCAAGAGAAGCTACTGCCACAAGCCCACAAAAGGCCTTTTGTCCCCTGCAGGAACTGGTAGCTGTTCAGGAAGTAGAGCCTGGTGCCATGGGATGATTTATGGCTCCTGTCCTGGGTGGCGGTTGGACCCGGTCACACTGTCACTCGGGGCCAGAAGCTTACTGCATAGCCCCAATCAGGGCTGCCCAGAACTCTAAAGACATTACAATACCTGTCATAAGTGGCTTGGAGGGAGGAAGCAGTCATATTAAAACAACCTGGGAAAGAACAATTGGAGTAGAGAATACGGATGACGCTAGCCCCCTGCTCTAAGAGACTCCTGGCCCTAGTCACCTTGGCATCCTCTCCTCCTCCTCCTCCTCTCTGGGCTGATGACAAAGCGTAATTCGGCTGAAGATTGATTTTGCAAGACTTTTCTCATCTCTGTGCAGAAGCCTTCTTCGTTGAGACTTCACAGGGCTTGCCAGGACTGGAGACAACAATTAGTTTGTTGGAGATGTCAGAAATGGCCACTGGAGTTTTGCAGGAAGAAATCTTTGTGGATTGGGTACTGACACCCAGGCCGGCGGGAGGCGACCGGGCTCCCAGAGCGCCTGTTTGATGGAGACCTTTGGGCTGCATTAACCCACTTATCTGTAGCGTACGAACCGGTTCCCTCACAGACTACCTGCTGTAGCCTGGAAAATCCCTATTACAGATGCAGGGGGACACTTGGGAACCTCCACGATCATCTCCCTCGGCGCATGCCAGAGACCAGGACATGAGTTCTCTCTCCACCTCCTCAAGCTCATTCTGCCCTCTCTTTCACATTCCTCTGACTGATTTCTCTCTCTGTCGTACTCTTCTCACCTATCCTGTCTTTCTTTTTCCTCTGCCTCATCTATCACTCATTTCCACCCCTGTCTAGTTATCTAGTTTGCCCTATCCTATCTGCTCACAGACTACCCCCCCTCGGTCGCTTCAAAGCATAACCACGTTTAACTCTCTTTTTAAAATCAGTCACCCCTCCTCTCTCACTGGCCAGGAGAAACACTATCTATTCCCCCACCATCTTCGGATGGGCAGGCACATTTATCTATGGATTTAAGAATTTGACTGGCCATGTATAGAGCTCAATCACCCCCATACTCAAGTTGAAAAACACCAATACAAAGCACGTAAACATACAGTCGCTTGATGTCTAATCAATATATCAATAAGCATTCCCTTTTTGTTACTCAATTTACGTCTTCAAACAATGAACAATGCTGGTATGAAAAGATACCCTGCAAAAGCTGCTGTAATGTAGTTAGAATACTTGTTCCTGGAGTCACTCTAGTGTAAACAGAAATGTAACTCTGCAGAACACAAGTAAGCCTGATTTGCAGCATATGTAGCCTACAATTGCAGTATAAGACAACTAGAACATTTATGAAGAGTAGTTATAATGTTTTTACTAGCCAATATGTACCCATTCTCCAATTCCCTTTCATTCAAGTTACATATTATTCTGATCTTGTTACTCTGTGGTTGTACAAGCAGGGTAGAGCTAAAGACAGCATCTACCACATAGTTCTCATTATTTAAAAGGAATGCATATTTTATTCTGAATATGATTAAGCACCCCCTATTGTAATTATGCAATGACACAAATTGATGGACTGTATCATTGTGCTGCAACCTGAAACCAATTACAAAGCAATTCTTGACCAGGAGGATGTGGTCCTGGGTTATTACCATGGTAATTAACCCATTAAATGCAAACCACACTAATTTAAAATGTGACCTTCAAGCTTTTCTTACAAACTATTAACAAATACACTGTTACTTAATTGAATTTGGCAATTGCAACAGTAGGCAAAAAAAAGAAAAAAGAAAGAAAAAAGCTGCTTTGATTTGCAAGTGATGGCATCTTGAGCAGGCTGGTCTCAGAATTATTAATGAGCAGGGCTGAACAGTATGAAGCTGCAAGAGGGAAGGCGTATTTAGAACTTATGCAAATATGGTTATACCACAATGTAAAAGATAAGCATTCACTATACTTCTTTAAAGGCATTATATTTTTATATATTATGTGTGTGATTATGATTACTATGAAATGTTAAGGTACGAGCAGAGTTTGAGGTGGAGCTAAATTTATCCACCTCCGTTGCATTCAATTTAGCACATTCAAAACAATGCATTATATTTTATAAACTGATCATAAGTTTAAATGTCGCAAAATATTAATCTGAAGTGTGCATATGAGTAGAAATTTAAGAAACATGAAAAATAAAATATTTGTATTTAGGATAGTACTAAAGAAATACACTATCTTGCTTTCTACATTGGTAAAGCAGATATATCACAGATGCTGTGTAGTGTGACTTAATTCACATTGCAATGCCAATACAAGTAGTACTAAAGGGGTGCTAGGTTTATCACCTCTCCATAGACTACTGCTAAAAGCTATTACAGTGCTTTATATCAACCACGGTGAACAGCACATTTTATTTCTCTTATCATTTAATAATTGGTGTTGGCCAGGCGATATGCAACCTTCTCCCACCACCAGCAACCTGATGTAGTCTTCTCTTCTGTCAATGATTTGCTCCTCAAATCTTTGGCTTTTGCACTTACTCCCAGGCCACATCGGTAGACAGACAGGAGCCAGCTCACAAATAATGACTTTTCCAATAACATAAGAAATTACAGCAGCCTATCATATGGCTCGAATTAAAGCATTATGACATAATCGACAAAGTAGAATTTAAGACCTCATTACTGCCACCGGGGCCTCTGCTTTCTCTCTCTCTGAACCTGGCAGCTCTCAGTTCTGGTTTGGACCTGCTCCACACTCTAATTGGAGCAGCAATGGAGTAATTTGGAAGGCTCACAGTGTTACTGTGCTGAATGTGGCCCGGCCCTCTCTCGTTGCACAAGCGCTTAACAGTAATAAGCTCTCAGTCTAGACCACTTTTCATCGTACACTTTGAACTGCAGCACCAGAGACAGAAGAGGAATTTAAACGTGACTGAACACAAACACACGACACACACACTCCATAAGGGAGACATGGATACATAAGTATATGGAGATTGTGACTGTCCCTTGTGAGTTATAATAACCGTGAGAGGTAGGGAGGTAGCAGAGGCTAAGAGGACGGAGGGGCCTTGGCTTGTACCTGTTTGCATAGCTCTGACCACAGACACAGAGAAAGTGGGTTTTACGTAGAGCAGTATGGCTCTTGATTATTTGCGTTAACTGGTACTTGATTTACTGCCTGGGTAATGTAGTCGGCTGGTAGTTAAGCACTAGCGGCAACTTGGGCAGGAAAGCCAGGACAGAGGTGCTGTTCCCCTCTGTTCCCCGGACTGGATTCAATAAAAAGCTTACAAGCTCTGCCCCGAGTCGCTGTCTCTCCCTCTCTCACCTCCCATTGGGAGAGAACATTTTGGAAACAATCAGTAGTGTGTTTTAAAGGAAGGCCCTTCCTATCAATCCCCTAAGATAAGGTATCCATAGACTGGCTCTGTGGCCCATACCACGGAATTCATCACCTCTGTTTCCTGTCACTGTTTTAAGGGGTCCTCATTTCCTCCCTATACATGCAAGAGTGCAGGGCATTTTGTGTGTGTGTGTGTACAAATCTGGGGGTTTACTGTGTTAGTGTATATTTGTAGGTAACTGTGGTATACAACTAGCTAAGTAGTGTGTGTGTAAGTGAATAATAGCACTTTTTTGCCTTGGGGCTGTGTAGACAGTTGTGAGGTCACGTTTGATTTAGATACCTAACCTGGGTGGAGTCAATAGCTCTTGTACATTCCTCACTCCTTTCCTAATATTTACTTCCTGCTTTCTACATTTTATTGCTTATAGAGTTGTCAATTAACAGGCGGATGTTTGGTAGACCACGCAAATATCTCATTCTGGTGGAGAATTTTAATTCAAACGTGACTTTGCTTCCTTGTCATCCTCTCTTCTCATTTGTCTTTTACTTTCCTCTATTAAAATCATTCAATAACAGAAATGTCTTAGAAATAGCCCAAACTTTGACAGCAGCTTTTGCAGCTTCCTTGCTCCCGAAATGCGGTGTACGTCTACCTCAGAGCTTCAAATTACCATAACAGCTGAAGATAGATGGGTGTAAATGTGTATTTACAAAGCAGTGTTAGCATTTATATATGTGATAGATCAACGCACCTACATATAAATTCTAATATATCTGCTTGTGTCTAGGCGTTTGTCATTGTGTTACTAGGTTCACCCTACGTGTTCTCGATCAAATCAGCTTCCTTTTTACTTCAGCTCAGAATTGGTAATTACGTGTGTTGGCAGCTCCCACAATCAGCTAGTCCAGATTTTTGTCTGCATCTGACAGGTCGTGTATAATGGGTAAAACATACCCCCCCCTCTGGGCTTTTCAAACAGGTGAGAACTCCAACACTCATCCCTCCATTTTAACCCCCTTCTTCAATCAGAATAAGTCCTTCTGTTACTGAATCTAATAAAATATTGACCTTTTTGCACTTGGATGAACCCTGATGAGCCTCCTTCACACCTGGTATTGTGCTGCTGGCTACACCTTCCGATTGGCATAGCCCCTCCGCTACCCCTTTGTCCTCCTGCAGTTCACTGGACTTTGTTCAGTTGAATTCTTACTAGCCCCTCCCTGCTGGGAACTCAGACAGAGAGAAAGAGGGAGGAGGAGGGAGGAATTGGTGATTGCTGGTGGGGTTATCCAGGTGCTAAAGAGATGAGGAGAATCAAGAAATTTGTATAGTTTTTTCATCCTCTTAAACTGGGAGAGAGGAGCTGCTTCACAAAGTGAGGTTGACTGACCCTGCACTCATGTGCAGGGAGATCCACTCTCACACTTTCTCTATCTTTTCCTCTTTCTTTATAGATGTCTTGTCTCCTAGCTCTTCTCACATGAGATTGGAAGCGTCAATAACACTCCCGCTAACACAAACAGACACACACTAGCCTCAACTAGTACCAACAAACAACAGATTAACACAAAGAAAGGGATTACCAATCAACTGAGAGGCAGGGAGATGGACCCCCAGCTTGTTTTGTCTTGGGGGGTTTTGAATGAACATCACTCCCGTCCAAGACAATCAAGCTCCAGTTACACTGGCTGGGGAGCTCATCTCCCTCACAGACACCAGCAGAGACAAAAGCAGACACAGACACACACAGCTGAAGGCATTACTGGAGCTGTCTTAACAGAGGGGAGGCTGCACACACACAGTGCCATGTGAAGCAAGTGAGAGGCCAGGGGTGTTTTGGTAAGTCTGCAGGTTAAATGCACATGATGTTTACTCACCAGGATTGGTGCCAATTCAATTCAATGGGTGACTTGATTAAATTGTTAGAAAACTAAGTTAAGTTTTAAACTGTTATACATGACTATAAAAATAGAGGATTGCTGTCAATCAATAGCTGATGGGCTTGGGTCTTAGAAATGCACACATACTTAATAATAATATAATATGATATAAAAAGGTAACAATATATTTGATTTCATGAGAAAGTTCAGCTGTATTTTTGCTATTTAGGATGACTATGTCGATGTGACAAATAAATTGGGCTACTAAAATATTTGGTTAACAGGAGAAGATAATGATGATGGTTAAAAAACTACACTAAGAGGAGGAATGAGATCATATACTAAGCCATGGTCTTAGCTCAAATCCAGCACAACCATTCTCCCCACCTCCATATTTATTTTCATCCCCTCACCCCCCAGCAGTTATCTTACCCTGAGGTCTATCAACTACTTGTCTCAACTACTGGTCTTACACATGGGAGCGTAGCTGTAATTACAATCAAAGAGGGTATAATTAAAGGATAGGTGTTTCCTCAGCAGCACAGCTCTCATAAGACACAAAA
Source organism: Lates japonicus (assembly GCA_033238685.1). NCBI lineage: Eukaryota > Metazoa > Chordata > Actinopteri > Centropomidae > Lates > Lates japonicus. Next base: position 3,233,293 of record BRZM01000029.1, on the reverse strand, counting down.
ACAAGTCACTTGTTCAGAACACTCTGTCTACACGGTGACACATTTCCCTCCTCACACTATCCGGTCTCACACAACAGATTTTAGTGGTCTTTATTGTCTTCATTTACAATTCATTAAGTGCCAACGAGACCCAAGTGTATGCTGTGAACTGCTCCTTCATTATTACACACAGTGTCTCAGCAGCCAGTTAGTGCTCTTCTCAAGAGAGAGAACAGGTCCCACAATGATGTCAGCACAGCCGTTGTGTTCATGCAGCACAATGCATTGACAACCACCATTCACATCGCCCTCGCAGCCGCAGGACTTTTTCACTTTGGATTTCTAAAAACTATATGTGTGTACGTGTGTGTGTGAAAATGTGAAGATGTGTGTCCATTGAGAGGTGCGTGAGTGACAGAGAGGTTCATCCCCAGCGCCTGCCTTTCTAAGCGCTGCTGTGGGCAGGGCCATCTCCGCTGACAGTGGATGGGATGTGGCAGGGGCTCGGGGATTAAGGGGCTTTTAGCCGGGACTGAGAGTGGCTCTTTCTCCCTGTGACAGAGAGAGGTGACAGGCCGTCAGTGCACAGGGGACAGGCGGACAGCCAGCCAGAGACATCTGCATTCATTCAGGACAGCGGCTTATCCGTGCACAAAAAAATACGCCCTCTCGAAACGCCCTCCGTCCACACTCTCACACTCGGTCTTACACACACATGCACGCATGCACATACACAAGAGCGTATGTGGATACACATGTGACACACAAAACCCTGATTCCAGAATTGACCTTTCCTAGAGTTCATACTGTCTGTGCAAACTGCAAGAGCACCAACCAACTACACTTGAAAAATGGCCTGAAAACTTACCCTGATTTTTTTGCTGTTACCACTGTTTAGTAAATATGAGCCATCATGTGCTTGCACCATAACCACAGGCTCTACAGACTAATGTTTAATCATAAAATGTCTTCTGGAATCTGAAATCAAACATTTTTTATCCAACACTAATAAAAAAACATCACTTTATTTATTTTTCATTGAAATGCAACATTTTCAGCTGACAACAGTTAAAAGGATGGGGCTCCTCCTGATCGGGCATCTGCCTCTCCTCCCTCTATCCTCCCATCCTCCCATCCTCTCATGACCAGGAGGTTCAGGAGACAGGCAGAGCCAGGAAAGGCCCTGCCCAGCCACCTAATCCTCTACTCCCATTCACCATCACTGCTAATCTCCTTCACCACCTCCCCGCCACCACCACTGCCACCACCGCCACTATCGCCTCCACCTCCACCTCCGCCTCTCACTCAAGAGGTGCACAAAAGCCCTAAGCACCCCTGTCCCGCCCCACTCACCATCCCACCCCTTCTCGCACCCCTAACCTGCTCCGCCCATCACTGCTACAGCAGGAGGCACCCGGTTTTCTAAGCCCAGGACCCATAATCCCGTGGGGCTGCGAGTTTGGGTGAGCCCAAAGGCTCATTGAGTGCTGGATAACTCTCTCCCGGACTCTAACTCTCTGTCTTATTGTTGCTGCTGCTGAGAAGAGGACAGACACAAATGGAGTTTGAATTTCAATGTGCCCAACGACTCAGAGAGAGAGACAGCAGAATATGGACTGGAGGGCATCCAGGCATTAAGAGTATTTTCAAGCAAAGCCACGGAGAAATACATGTAAATACTGTGGGCAAGTGCAGGCCACCTCATCCTTACTCTGTCACATGAAAAATAGAATGCAATATTTTGTGGTTTTTCCTTTTTATTTCATTGAAATTGCTGAATACATTTTGGGGAAACAAATTGAGTTCTTAACCCTGTGTTATTCAAAACTCTTCTAAGCTGTTACAGTAACTTAAGTCAAAACCATGTACTTATCTTTGGTAATAAAATGCGTCATCAGCTTTGTTCTGGTGGATCCCAATGAGACTTGGGAGTCCTCATCCACCCATTCACTTTCCATAGACATTTCAAACCAGTTGGATTCATTTAAAACTCTTGTTCTCTTTTTATATCAGTAGATCTTCTATGTTAAATACACAAGATGAAATAAATTCCCGAATGTTAATAAATCAAATCTAGTTTAAACTTGCTTTCACTTACTTAACTTGATTTTCTTGAAATCAAAGTAAATCTCTGCAGAAAGCCCTCCTTTAGATAAGGCAGAACTCTGATGACTGATTTAAGTATTTTATACTGACACATCTGACTTAAATAATTACATTCACGAAGAAAAACGCCTATAGAAATTATAAACTTACTGGACTGCATACAAATACTCAGATACACACACAGATACACAGTGGGCACATGACTGCTGGCACAGTCAGCACTTCAGTTCTGCATACGACAGTGTAGGTGAGCGTCGCAGCCTGACAGACCCCTCACTGCTGCCTTTCTACCCCTTATTTACAGAAGCTATCTTTCCCATAAGTCACCATTCCTGTATTCATAAAGCATCATGGACGCCGTAACTCACTCTTCCCCTTTATGAATAAAGCCCCCAAATTTATGGTGATGGCGCTGAGGAGCGGTGGCCTCCCTGGTGACAAACTTCCCCCAGTCTGTCACCACTGGCCTGAGCCGCTCAGGGCCCTCCATCAAATGCTCCAGATGGGAGCGCCACTTTATCGTTCCCCGGTCGGTGACATCACCTCGCCGCGCCGCACAGAATTGATGATGAAAGCAAACATATCTATCTTAACTCACATTTACCAAATCAATTTTATTTTTACAGACCCTCCGCGGGCTTATTGGCATATTGACGGTTTGCAGGCGGGGGGGGGGGGGGGGGGGGGGGGGGGGGGGGGGGGGGGGGAGGGGGGGTGACATCACCTCACTTGGCGCCGCTGATTATTGATGAAAGCAAACTATCTATCTTAACTCATTTACCAAATCAATTTTTATTTTTACCAGACCCTCCGTGGGCTTATTGGCATATTGACGGTTTGGAAAGGCGAGAGGTTGTAGTGGGGGTGAGCAATGGGTGAGGGATGGTAAATGGGTGGGCATGGGAGAAGGGGAGGGTCAGGAGGGCTCAATGGCGTTTACCATATTTAATGCAGAGGGATGTCATCACTGAATATCCATTCTGAATAATGTGGCATTTCATCATAAATTCTTTACAACTTATTTACTTAATGGAAAGAGTTATGGCTCGCTGTCAGGGTGGTAATTAAACATTGTGATACAGTGCTGCCTCGCCAGGATCCCATCTTTCCCCTCAACCCCCCCGCACCGCCTGCCCCCAGACACACACACATGCACGCTCACATCCCAGCTCCTCAGCTTTTTAAATACATATTATTATTCAAGCTCCCCATAAATTACCACTGGATTAAAATTCATGAAACCTCTTTTTCTTTTATTTCCTTCCCTGGGAAAAAAGAATAACCAAGAGAGCTTGTTCAACCAGCTGTAAATCTCTTCGAGAGGGACAGAGACTTTCTATCTAGATACCCTGTTATGAAAATGGTCAAAAATGAAGAGTTTTTCCTCTCACTTCAATTTAAGGAACATTTATATATTGCGTCTCACTCGGCAGTTGATAATGAGGGAGAAGTTGTTTCCTGGAGAAATGTAGTCCAGAGTGAAAAAAAAAAAGAAGAAATTTATTTTGGTTTGGTCTGAGCCAAAACCACTGAGTCAGAGCTGATGGGCTAGAGTAATGCTCTATGATGCAAACCCAACAAGCACCAGTCCAAATCCAAAACTATTTATATGAGCCAAATGTTGATACTTTACCAACACGTTCTCAGTCAGCTTTAAAGTGCAGCATTAAAACGGACTTGGGGTTAGGGAGAGTCTGGTAAGAGAATGAATGCTGTATTGAATCGCCTTTTTATTTAAACCTGTGACTTTTCACTTTATGAACTCCATGGTCAGCGACTCTTAATGAGCTTGGTTCTGTTCTACAAAGGGGCAAAGGCCTGAATATGAAGGACTAAATCCTCACATCCAAATTAGAGAGGATCTATTTTGGGAGACTAAATGAGGCTGATACTCTGCCAGTCCCTTCCTCCTGCTCTATAAAACCCAACTAGCCTGACACTGACAGAGACCACATCTAACCTTTGACCTTGTCCTGTGACCCTGTCTTCGATTTTTTGTGCCGGCTGACCAATATGTGATTTGCCAATGGCCGCACTGGGTCCCTAACCAGGATGAAGAAAGGATTTATGGCTTTTCATTTTAATTGAGTTAAGAGCACAACCTCGACTCCCTTTTCTTTCAGTGGCACTGAGCTAACATTACATCACTGGGCAACAAACGACAACAACAGCTTTGTGGTCACTGGGCTAAATGTGAACATGACGACATGGGAGGAAATAAAAAGAGGACTGATGTGAATGCTACAGTGTATATTGGCCAAGGAAAACCCCCTTGTCAGAAAGTGTGCTACTACTGGTGCAGGAAAACCTTGTGACTGCAATGTTGATGTTTATACTTGAACGTAAGCGTGAGCTGCTCTGTTACAAGTAGAGGAAATTTCTTTACCCTAGCTGCCATGAAATATATCCCCAAACCATTGAAAAATATGGTGGCCACTGTGAGAATGAAGTCTTTTCTGAATTCTTGATATTCAACTGCATCACACTTAAGGAAACATTAACATCTGTCAGCATCTATGTGTGTGAAGGTACTGACTCTGCAAGGCAATAATTTCAGAACATGTTAACACCATGAACGTGAACTTCTCTATTATGTTCCTACCTCCCAGCCTTGAGCGGGGTCTCGGAGACAAGGCCTGTGTTCTCCTTCATATGGTCCAAAACGCTCCCCGATGTTTACCTTCCTGCGGCTCCAGATGCCCAGGCCTCCGCCTGGAACTGCTGACTGTCGCAGTTCAAAGTCCAGGGGAACGGTCAAATCTTCTTGGGATAAAAACATGCTTGGATGTTGGAATGACAACGGGTCCCGGGGTGAAGCCTCGTCATCGGAGAGCAGTGGGGATGCTGGGTCCTCTGCCAGGGCCGAAGAAGGTGTGGGATCACCATCAGAGCCGCACACATCATCCAAGATGTCGGAAGAGTAAAGGGCAAACTCATCATCACCGTCACCTGTGAAAGAAACAGAAAGAGTCTCTATGTGAGGGTGATTGTTCGATGACCACAAATTAACACAAGCAACTGGTTATGTTTCTGGTCAGGAAAATAATCACACTGACAAAAACTCAGAAGATGCCTCCTGTCTTCATCCATGGAGAACAAATGAGTAAAACACACAAAGTGTACATTTAGTGACTTGATCAATTCAAATAAACAACAAACTTGGGAGTATCATGTAACAAAATCTTGATTCTGTTTTGACTGAGAGACACACAGACACATTTAAATTCAAATCATAATTCAAAATAAAATGTGATATGTTAAAAACAGGCTTTGAAACCTTACAGCAGCAAAATGGCATGTTTGCCATTTGGTTGAGCTGATGCCAAGGTGGGTAAGTAGGGTCTGCTCAGCATTGTACTGCTCTGACTGTTTTATATTTCCTTTTCCTGAACTCGTTCTCCACTGTACAGTGAAAACAGAGGGAAGCACATTGGGGTTAATTGTGAATAGAGTGAAACAGGACATAGAGGTACGACCCTTGAACCCACACTGGGCTTCTTCAGAGTGGCACACGTGGCTGGTGAAGCTTAATGGTGGAAGTGAGATTGACTCATTTACAGTGTTGACACAGTGTGCAGGTAGAGCAAAGCATTGAGGTCTTAAGAGTTTAAAATGTTTGTCTCTAAAAGGCACAGAAGCATAGAAACCAGAAAAACAGATACTTTTACACGCAAAGACAGGCTCACATACAGACGAGCACACAGGTCACAGACAGAAGACAACAAGCTAATGAAGATGCTAGCTAGCATGACAGACTACCAGCCAGGTGTCACACAGTGAGACAAACAGACACTAAAAGCCGGAAATGATCCACAGGAAGCTGCCGCTCCCCCAGTGCGCATCTGTGGTGGGCTGTGCCTAACGCAGGCTGACAGGCCGAGGGGAGAGGGGGCTCTGCTAATGAGGCTCCACAACCCATCCCTGGGCTGAGGAACATTCCTGAAGGGCTGCCTGTGTGACACTGTACCGCTGCGCTGTCAGCCGTGGAACCTTTGATCCACAAAGATACACACACACACTTCTTGTTCACTGGCCATGAAGTAACCGTGCTTCTGATTGACTGAACGGGTCACCGTGATTGGCCACAGGTGGTCATAAACTAACTTGAAAGATTAACTAAAGACGTGTACAAAATCATTTTGTTTCATGTGCTCTCTCCTTTAAAGCTGCTACAAAATTTTGACATGTCACCTAAAGCACAAGATAAGCCGAGTGCATTGTATGTAAATATCCTTAAATGTGCAGCTTCCACTTTGGCAAAGTCGAGACACAATGTCTGGTGAAAAGGAACGCAAAACTGTCAACTACTACATAAGTAGCACATGAGCTGTTTTCCTCTGCCAGTTGAGAATCATAATTCCCGTCAAAATGTGTGTTTGCTGTGGGGAAAGAAATATATGCAGGAACACACAGTGTTGAATGAGCTGTCTATTACAGATACATGGCTGCGTTTTCTGTGTTATGCAGCCCAGTGTGTGTGTATTTGTTGAACCAGATCTACAACTTAAATATTTCTCATAGTCATTCCCTGCAGCAATACCTGATCATAGTGTCTGTGCATCTATTGTGTTTGACACACACACTGTGTGGGCCCAGCGTGTTCGAGGGGAAAGTCTTTTAAAAACTCTGCTGGGCCGGGTCGGGCATGAAACCCAATGTGGCTGCGGGAGTCAATGTAATGATTTTCAGCACAGGGACTGTGTAAGGCGGTTACGGTCCTGGATGTGAAGCTTGCCATATGGTAGAGGGACAAGAGCTTTTAAAGGTAACCATATCCCTCCATTGCTGTTTCTCCTCTGACATTTCCCCCCTCACGCTGGTCTCCAAGTTTATATTTGATTTAGACCAGAAATTCCCCCGGTCCACTGGACTCAACGAGAGCATTTCAGCTCATAAACATATATGTTTCTGTAAGGTAAACGTTAGCTGAAAGCAAATATGCTATGTTCAGAGTTTTAAAAATTGTGGTTTCATGTGCAGATGATTGATGAGTCAAAGACCGTAGCTCTGCTTAGACGTGTGGGGCAGAGGGGACACTGCACACAGATGATCAGATGGAATGTTTGTGTGTGAGTGTGTGTGAGTGTGTGTGTGCATTTCAGTGTGTCTCTTCCTACTTAAACAGTCCTGTTTGTTTGTTCAGCGATGGACATTACTTCATCATTGCAAGCTGACGCCCTTCATCAAAGAGGGAGCTCTGAAAGAATTCTGGGTTGAGAAGGGGAACTCCAGCTGGGAGCAGCATCAAGACTTTAACGACATTAATAACATAGATGGCACATTGCGATAGTGCAAGGAAGTAAGTGTTAAAAAAAAAAAAGCACAAAACTTTCATGCTAATGTATCTAAAAGACAACACAAAAGATTTAGTGAAAAATAATAAGGAAAACAATATTATCTGCCCATCAAAATCATCCATTAACATAGGAAAACACACTATGACACAAATGCACACACGCACGCTTATATCCCATGAATTCAAATGCTTGTGCTTAACGCCAAATTCATTAATTTTTATTAGGAGGGAAAACATTTGTTCCCGGGCCTGCTATCTGCATGGGTGGAATGATTTTCACCTCTGCCACGAGGTGTTGGGTGGACTCATACATCACACGATTACCCCGAGCAGCGAGCAGGGCCGCCATCATCAGGGAGTGAATTAAAGATGATAGAAAGAGCTATTAATCACTGTGACAAAGCCCCTAATGGAGGTGTGACCCAGCCACTGCCAACGGGACGCCAAGGGGACGCACCCACGGGACAAATGGATACATATGTTTACAGAGAGAAATAACCTACCTGTAGACACAGTCAACCCCTCCCCTCTCATTTTTGTCTGTACCGCTGTCTTTCTTCTCTCACTCCATCGCTATCTTTTGATACATTTTCCTCATTTTATTCTTTGTCCTCTTCCTATAATTGTTTATGACAGAAATCAGATAAACTCTACTTCTGTATCCTGCTAGTTTTAAGTGGTTAATATTTTAATAATTTAAAATATAAAATAAAAGAAAATATTTAAAATCATTTGCAATGTAGTCATAAATGATTAAAATACAGAAATTGGAATGCTCAGGTACTATTTCACAAGCAATAAGTTTGGTAAACAGAATTTAAGATTTATTTTTTGTTTATGTTCCACTACAGTATCTCTGCTTGTAGTGCATAATGCTAGACAGGCTGTGAGGTGTAAGATGAGAGCATTATTCATCTACTTAGCCAAGACCCAATTCACAGATCACTTCATCTAGCCAGATCGAGCGGTCTAACAGTTGACTGATGAGGTCTCAGATCATGAAATATGGAAATGAACTCCTAACCTTATGAGGACCGGCCCTCATGCTTATCTCTAGACATCATTTGTTGCCTGTGATAACAGACAAATGGCACGGGGGGGCTACCCTTGTACTGCAGGTCAAACATAATCACACATGATCCCCTCCATTAGTCATCATCCAAATTCTGAAACTGCACTCTTCATCATTCCTCTGCTTTCTACTTACATCTCTACACCAGGAAACTCATGAATATGTGTTTGTGCTGTCCCAGTCTGAAAGCAGAGAACATAGAGAGAAATGACTCTGTGACAAATGTAAAACCTAGTAGTAGATATCCACTGAAAATACAGGAACCATAAGTAGAAGTATAATTTTAATCACTGTGTCACTGCATGATTGCAAACTTAGGTATTGTTTGGAGAATTCAGAATATGTGGGAAGGGTTGAGAGAGGGGGCCATGGCATGATTGCTGTTATTGTATATTGAGCCAGTTGCCTGAAAAATGAGGGTACCCTCAGGGAGATGTAGGCATAGACATCTGGAGGGAGACAAGTCATTGTGACTCAATTCAAAAGAAAATAAAAATAATTATCTTTCATTTGGTTAATTTTACACAGCTACTGCCAATCAGAAAATGGCTGCTGTTGATTTGTTAAGCACTGTTAATTACAGTGCATCAGTTTGTGCCTAGATTCCCTCAGCAGGGTGTATAGGAGAGTGTTTGGAGCCCCATGCCCTCAGGAGAGGCAATAAGCTTCCTAATTAACTCTGTCTTTGTGCTTAATGGAGGCCTTAGCGCCGCTTTTGGGGAGTCTTTTGGTGCGCGGGTCCATTGGGGTGACTGTGGAACTGACTGATACAAGCCACAAACATTCATAGCCTTAGGTGGGTCTATACACAAAATATTGGCCAATTGTCCATCATTTATTGTTCAATATGTGTTTCTTAAATGAAAAAGAATTTAACTGTAGAGTGAAATTTCCAAATAAATTGGACGTTTGTAAGTGTTGTTGTCTTTCCCATTTTCGAACTGTAAAACATCTGTTAAAGCAGACATGAACAGCAAAGGTCATGGATGAATGACCTTTGCTACCTAAATTGACACTGTTTTTAAAAGATAAAAGTAGTTATAGAAGGTTTTAATCTACTTTCATGTTAGTATCAGTCTGTTGCTTATTTAGCCCTAGAAAATCTTGCACTTCATCCTTTAATGTAATTGTGCAGCGCTCAGAAACTGCATTAACTACCCTAAGAATTAAGAGCGAGAACAGGTAATAAAAGTTCACCAATCCTCACATGCGTACGCTCAGAAACAGGCGGCCAGATTGCACACACTGTTTAAGCACACACACAGACCACAGAGTAACATGAGCAGAGCTCTTAACACAGTCTTAATTAATGAGAGCATTGTCTATGTTTTTTCGCCCTTGTGTTAGTCAACTACTCCCCGCTCCAAATGGAAAACACTCCATTAAGAGCCCTGGGCCGAGTTACTAATTAACATCGCGCAACAAACTGAAACTTAGAGCTGGTCTCTCTGTGTGCACACACACTCACTCACACATACACATACACACACACAGACACCTAATTAATTAGCATTAGTTGTGATTAATAATGAGGGTCCTTTAATGGTAAATCTGCAGCTCCGATGGCAGGCTGACACAACAAAGGCATCTGTGTGCGCGGCAGGATTTATCTGGGGAGCTGCTCGGGGATTTTAACATGTTTCTCACAGGCCTGACAAATGGCCTATTAATTATCTAATGTTGTCTGACAACAGCCGCTTGATAAAGATGTATGTTTGGACAGGGTGAGGAGGGGAAGATACGGGGGAAAGAGAGATGGGTGTGCGAGGGAGAGAGAGGGAGAGAGAATATGTGTTTGCATAGAGGAAGAAAAATAAGTATGTTAGTGTGAGCGGAGACTTGCACTGATTCAATTGTAAGCCACTGAGTAACACACACACACACACACACACACACACACACACACACATTAGTACATTACACACACAATTTAGTACATTACTGAAAAATGTGTCTTTACTTGATACATTTGTATTAAAAGACAGACTGCTTTGACTCCACTACTGCAGTTGTTTGGGCTAATCAATATGAAGGATTAACAAACCACATTTATTTTTAATGAAATGCAAATGAATGAGTCCTGATGAACACAGAGATGGATGTGCAACACACAAACATACACACACAGTTTACGTCCTAAAACCACAATCAATATCATCAGCGAGGAAGCCTCCACATCAACCCAACTACTTCATATCATTAAGTCTCTAACAACATGGAGCATATGGGCATGTCTTTCTCTCTCCCCTCCTCCCTCCATCTCTGCCCCCCTCCCTGATTCAATCTCAGTCCTGACTCTAATTTGCAGAGTTTATCTCCCGCCTGTATGTTGACAGGTGTTCCTAAGTGAGATGCCAGTTGCCAAACGATTTTTATGATAGTTTTAGCCCCGCATTTGGCCTAATGAGAAAGGATCCCAGTCGGACGCTAACTCAGGCCTGTCAAATGTAAAGCAAACAGAATAACAACCCGGCGCTCACATTGTTTCCACAAGCCATACATCAGCCTGGGGGGCTTAGAGGGAGGGCCCTCTGAATCGCATGCTGACCCCACGATGGAGAAGATGAGAGGAAAGTGTGGGAGAAAAAACGGAAAGGGGGGGATAGAAGATGAGAGAGGTAAGGGGAGGAGGGAGAGGAGGGGAAAGCTGATGAGCTAGGACAATACTTCAAGTGTGTGAAATCAAGTTGGTACCATAAGAAACAATATAGCAACTTTACTATTGATAATTAGGGAAAAGAAGTATTCTGTAAGTAAGTTTGTGCTTTGAGCAGAAAAATCTTAGCTCTTACATGTGCTTACCACTGACTTCACTGAGTCAGTGTGTATCATCTGCATATACACGTGCCTTTCAAACTACTGATTTAGCTGTTTCCTTCTTTGACATGACTGTGACATGTGTTGACAAAGGTCATTAGTCCCATCATCCCTTCTGTCTTCGCCTCTGATTCAATCCCAACCCAGCACCCCCGCAACATGTCACACATCCTAAGCTTTTGATTTGTTTGTTCTGGTTACCCGTGCCATTCCTTTCATCTATCTCCATGTTCCCCCATCCCCATCCCTCTATCTTTCCAGACAGCAACAATAGCAATATCCCTCTCCCGCGCCAAAGAAAAAAACAAAAACAGCGACTCAATACCGAGTACTGCTGAAAGGCAACACATCAATCTGGAAAATAAATTTGACAATCATTAAAAAAAGACACTGTGTGGAAAGCTGCATTTAAAGTTAAAAGTAAAACCAAATGTTTTATCACAAAGTTATACTAGTAACAATACATGTCAGCGCAAACATTCATAGATGAGCATTCTCTCTCCCTCTCTTTTCTCTCTCCCTCTTTCATGTCATGGCTAACTGCCATTGGGCCCTAATATAATTATGGCTCACAGTTGTGCACATTTGAGAAATTGATTCCTTTGATGAAATGTGAGCGAGGCAGGTCTGGGCAGAGCGGGGAGAGACGTATATCCAGAGTGGTTGCTGCCAGCTCCCCCTCCCTCCACACAGCCCTGTGGAGGGCCCCCTGGGTACCAAACCGCCAGCTCAACCCCGGCCCAGCCTGGCCCAGTCGTTAAAAGAAATGATAGCATATGTGCTTTGTTTAAGTTTGATGTCTTCATAATGCATTACACAATTAGATTGATTTGACAATTTCCATTATACTTGATAAAATATTTATGTAGGCCCGAGGATGGTAGTTCTTATCAAAGGGGGCGGATCTGCAGTGCAGATGGGAGCTCTGGTCTGCAGTGAGAAGGCCATCAGTCACTTAAAGCTGGGCAAAACTGTAGGCAAATACAACCTGACTACTTGAAATTTGTATTTGTAACATAAAAAATGTTATTTTGTGAGTCATGCAACCGAGCTTGAGCACATTCAAGTGTTTGACATGAATAATCAGGCACACCTGATTGAAATCAAACGCATGAAGCCGTACTGTATATCAACGAATCAATAACCTTGTCCCACATGTTTGCATTGTGCGTTATGCAAACACTGAATGCTACAGAAAAGAAAAAGCCTGGTGGGCATTGGGTGCATTAAGCCGTTGGCCACCCTCCCAACTGAAAATTTTCCATCAAAGACAATTTTTGGCTACACAGATTTCCGGCTACGGCACATTAGCTTTAGCTCTGCCTCAGTTGAAACCTGGAAAGCCAGTGTCAACACATAGTGTATATTGGCATCAGGCAAAAATATATACTGCTGTTTGTTGTTAGACCTGTGGCTTAATTTGTCCAGTCAGGGGATTGGATCACATAGGATACTTTACAATATCTACCTCATATGACCTCCATAACTCATGTCTGTTCAATGCACTCTCAAGTTATCATACAGTATTAACGATCAGCTTTAAACTTTTCTACCATGTCATGATCTTTCTTTCCCAACTTTCTGTATCTGTTTTGTACATTAAAAGGTAAAGCAGCAATGCCAATAAATAAATCAGTTTAAGTAATAAATTCAAACCGCTCATGCTCAGAGGTGAGTCTCCTTCACCCTCGTTCTCTCTTTCTTTCTTACATGGGATATCTCACTCTCTCTCCCTTTCCTCACCTGTCTCCCCATCTCTCCCCCGTTCCCTTCGCACCCTTCTACAAACCTCTCAGTGTGCACAGCCACCCCACATCCATCACAGCCCAGAAATTTAAGGAGCCAAATTGGCCTCATCTGTCTCAATGTTGGATGCAGATGGAGTTTCTTCTGCTGAGGGAGGTGCAGTTAGTCACCCCTGCTGCCCCCACCTCTTCAATCTACTGCCTTAAAGCCAAGCCAGCCTGCGCCCGTCTCGACACTATAGAGCCACGTTATGAGGCCGGCTGTCGGGATAAAGAGGGCACGGCGGTGAAGTGACCACTACACTGACCACACACACTCTCTGCTTCATTCAGTTTTCTCTCAATCACATTTTTCTCTTTTTTTTTATTTTCCATCTAGCCTTCATTCTTACTCACTCCCTCACTCTTGCTTACTCATATTGCCAAGCACACACACACACACCTACACAAACACAAGTGGTGGTGGCCATAGCGCAGCCTGCAGTAAAGCAGCCTGGTCAGACCTGGCTCGTTAATAAAGGCCCTAAATGAGGCAGCATGCATAAAACATGAAGCGCCGCGTGCTGCCGTAATGAACTGCTGCTCCATAATTGCATCTCAGAGCCGTAAAATGAAGACAAAATATTTGAAGAGGGATTCTGTCACCTCTCTGCAGACGCAACACTAATCACAAGTGTTCTGCAGGGCCCTCGGGGTCTCCCCCTGACAGAGAGCAGGGGCTAAACGCCCAGGGCGGCGACATTGGCAACACCCTCCAACTAATGGGACATAATTGAATAATTGCTGATTAGAAAATAGGGGGAGAGGTAATAGTAAAACAGTGTCCAGCATGTTATCTGAAATGATCCCATCGGGAAGAAGAATATGATAATATGGCACAGGAATGGATTACAAAAAATATAAATCTACTACACCTAACACCTACTGGGAAATGAGTTCATTAATTTAAGGGTCAGTTTATGTGCCTGAAATTATTGTTAAGGGATAATAGATGAGATGGTGTAAAAGCTGGAATAGAAAAATGTTGTTTGTACCTGGTTAGGGAACCAGGTGGGTGAATAGATTAGGATAATTCAGCCAGAAAATGTGTTAGTCACAGAAAACTAACCTGAACTGACCAACAAAGCCATCTAAGTGTTTGAAATTACACACTAAGTCACTGAGAAATAATATAATAAAAAATAGAATAGAAAACACAAACCAAAGAGCAATGTCTAAAGACACACACACACACACACACGTCCGGTGACAAGCTCAGAGACAGGCAGGCCTCTAGATGAGAGATTGGAGTCCCACCCAGGGGTGTCACCCAGACAGTTAGAGAGTTGCTGTAGTGACAGGGTGGCCGCGGTGACATAATGAAGGTGCTGTGGTTGTCACAGGGGGTCAGTGGTGATCACACTGCCCAGCTGAGGGGGGTTAGGGACATGTATAATGAATCCCACCAATGACAAATGGCCCTCAACTTGGGGCTGAAGCATCTGACAAACTCATACTCATCACTTGGACACCTCACACACACACACGGGTGACAACACACACAGGCACAACACAAACACACACAGATACTAAAGCAACAGAGGAATGTATACTTCCATGACAACATATGTCATCTCTGCATGTGACAACTTAAATATCTACAGTTTGTAATCTGTGTCATGTGTGTCATGTAATCTCCTTTAACAAGCTTCTTTTTGTGGATGAACCTCTAGGCCTCTAAAAAGCCAGCTCCATTTAATGAATCTTTTCTCTCACCTCTGGCAGCCTCTCGAAACTGTTTTGCTGTCGTGGCACTACGGTGGCAAGTCAAAGGTTATCAATACAGGCATTGTTTCACATACACAATGGGCCACATGAATTCAAAAAAACCCCCTCCAGAAGTATTCGGATGCATGAGCAAATACAAACTCTGAAAAATAATGTCTGATACAGATTCAAGACAGCAGGCCTGATACTCATTTGAAAAGCTGAATTTAATCAGGAGAAAGGTCTGTGTATGGCAAAGAAAGAAAAACTAACTATTGGAAAGCCGGGGTATTTTTAATGTGACAAGCTGACCACCTACTACCAACCTGACATCTTCCATTTAATATTTTCAGATATGAATGGATTTTGTCTGAGGGTTGCTTTTCCACTCTCAGGGTCTGCTTGCCTCGAGCACTACCACAGCGGCAGGCCAATTCCACCTTAACTTTGTTACAGAACTTGTTACATACAATAACGTCCGCAGCTACAGAGTCTTTCCAAACCACAGTGCGACATGTGGAACAGACCCGGGCATGGAAAGGTCCTGGAGAGGATGTTTGTTTAATGATTGTTGGAAGGCTAACATTCAGCCCTGCGCCCCAAGCAACAAAATCCCCCTTGGAGCACTGAAGCTGTTTATGTTATTTGTTATGGATGTCAATTTCCCTCTATTTAGGAGGTGATTTAACTGGACAATACAGTGGGATTGCGCTGTTGTATGGGGGATTGTTGTCTCCCTGTGTAAAACACTGCACAGCTCTGCATGGGAGTCAAAACGTAAACAGTGTGGGTCATTGTCAAGACTGAGAGGGGCATTCAGCTGAACTGCAGAGAAACCTGCCACTTCAATGTTGTAATATTTTAACATAATTTTAACCAGCCAGCTGTTTTATTCTTACTTGCATTTTATGCCTGTAAGAGAATGCGAGTGACTGCTATTGTGTGTGTGTGTGTGTGTGTGTGTGTGTGTGTGTGTGTGTGTGTGTGTGTGTGGAGGAGGGTACGGGTTGGACATAAATGGGGAGTGACAGCTGCCAAATAACAACAGTGAGATTAGGGTGAGGAATACAGAAGGACAGTGGGGACAGAGGAACGCAGCAGTAACAGCAACTCAGATTAGGCTGAGATCACACACACAAACATGCAGACTACACACACACATACAAAAGCAGTAAAAGCACATCACCAATTTCTACTCCGGCGCTCAGTGGGGCAGATGGGAAATACAGCCCTATACTTGAGTGCTCAGTGTGTCATTCAGACAGATGGAAGGATCTGAGAGAAATCCCCCGTTCTTCTAATTCAAACAAACAGGGACTCTAGCAGAGCCACATGGCTTCCCCTAATGACTGACATTTTGTTTAGAACCATCCACCAATGACCTGGTTTGAATTTAAATACTTGGTGTTTATTTGTAATGAGCTGCCAATATTCACCAATGCAGAATTCCAAAGTGCTTGAGTGACTTGAGACTATTGACTTCATGCTTTTTCTCTCTCTCTATGGTTTTCCTGTTTTGTACATATTTGATTAGCATAACTGCCGGAATTAATGACAGGTGCCTGAACATGAACATATTAAGCATAAAGTGAAACAGATTATCAGGAGATCTAAGTAGACTAATGCATTTGATATAGTATGGACTTAAATTCACAAAATATAGTTTCTCTCATATTTCTGACACTCTATTTCTCTATATTTTGTAGTTTCACTGACTGAGGCTGATTAATTATGTATAATTATGTTTCACATTTTAATGGATTTATATAAAAGAAATACTGACTTAATTTCCAGAATGATTGTCTATAAAACTGCAGAAACAGTGAAATACATTTTCAAAAATTTTACCATTAATCTAGGCAACAGGCACGCATTGCTACCCAATGCAGGTGTATTTATACCTCCACTGTAAAAGAAAAACATTTCTAAGAACTGTATTGTTGACTGAAATAAACCAATTCAAATCCACACCTGGCAGAAAGATTAAACTTCTTTTGAGCCACTTGATACATCGACCAATCAGTAAAAGAGGCCAGAATGAGCCATCCCCCACAGACTTTAAGTGTTGCAGCCCAATTATTAATAGCCTCATGTTTTAACCTGCGCATGCACTTTCGTGCAGCAAAAAATCAATCAAGGTCCACTTTTTCATACTGATAGACTGTATAGAGTGAAAAGAATCACTAACTCTAAACTATGTGCAAAAGCCATGTACATAGATGGAAATCAATTGTAATTAAAACTGAACAAGTGTTCCGCTTTATACACTCAAAGTGCATTGGTCGTAAATACATTTTCATCAGTTATCAGTTAAAGGTTTAAATGAAGTCCATAACTTCTTACACTCCTTTGGGATGGCGCTCAATGCCTCCAGCACTTGGCTGGAATTTCCACACAATAACCTTTTTGCAATCAAAAGCTGACTAAATTAAGTATCAAACAATTTAATGTTATGTCACTCTCCGGCAGTCTATGTGGAAGCACTTAATTAAACTTTCAAATTCAAATGTACTAAAATCAGTTTACGGCAGGTAGGCTTATTTTTCCATGAAGCGCCACGGCTGGCCAAGCCAGCCATTGCCTGCCTCATTAACATGAAGGTGTGATTTGCATTTCCTGATGGACTGTTCAGTTTTTAGCCTCCCTGCTGCTCTTACATCAATCATGGAAGAGGAAATACCACAGGCCACTATTAACCTCCAAATCTGCCACAAAACAAATGTAACAAGTTCACCTAATTTGGAATCAAGCCAACATCCATTATATAATTGAAATGAAAGGTGGAGTGTTGCACTTCTGAAGGCTCTATAATTACCAGCTGTTAATTACACACTTGTGGTGTCTCACTTTTAATAATTAAAATGACTCGTTGCTGGAATGATAAGCAATGGTGGAGAAACATGGTTTAATCAACAAAAGCAGAGGAATTTGTTTCTGCCAATGGCCAGCAAGCGGGCTGGAGAAATCTTCAAATAACCAGGAAGTTAAACGTGTCCATTAGGACCCAGTCAAATTTATTTGGGGTGGCAGGAAGCGAAGTGCATTTGAAGTGGTCCGCTGCAGAGTCACTCAAGCGAGCGCGGCTGGGGAAGTCTTAGTCTAATCAGCCCTGCTGGCCCTGGCGCTCTCAAGTGGAGAATTGGACCCCGCTGGTAGTGAGAGAAGGAAGGAAAGTAGGGAGAGAGAAGGATGGAGAAAGGGGAGGGAAGGAGGTGTAAATGAGGGAGTGGGGAAGGAAAAACAACCCCATCACTCTCCCTTTCCTCTTCTCACTTTCTCTTTTCCTGCCTGAGCCTGTTACTCGACTTTGTTTCGTGACTAGTGTGATGATGAGCCAGAAAAATCCTTAAATTATACGCCTTGCTTCTCGAGCCTGCTGTTTTCTTCACACATAAGTCACTGAACGACAGCCTTGCAATCTGCAAGCATGAGATATCTCTCCAGGATGTGTCAAGCGTATGGACAATACACAAACAACCTCAAGGTCCTTTTGGACATACTGGAGAGCCCTTCCACCTGTTTCGCGGCCTGTGTTGAACCACAGCAGCACAGTATAAACCAAGTAGGAAAAAAAAAAAACGAAGCTTCTTGATAGTTCCAACATGTGGCTATAACTCCCACCCCAATGTTTATATGAAAGACAGTTGCAACCAGTCCAACAGCTCTGGGCTGCTGCCAGGCTAAAAGCTCTCGCTGCATCAGTCGCATACAGTACAGGACTACTGAGTGTATTAACCCCTCATCCACCCTTTCTCAGCCCTCCGCTCCCACTTACTGATGAGCATCTGCCAGGAAGTGTCCTTCCTTTGTTCCTCCCTCTCGCCTCCAATCAACACCTGTCACCACAGCGATCAGTACCGTGATGTGAACGCACTGTCTGAAAGTGATTGCACAGGCTCACAAATCCCTACTCACTGTGTGCTTCTTAAAAAAAAAAATGAAATATACTATACATTAGATTCCCAATCCATTTTGGATTAAATATGTAAAATTAGATCCAAAATGTATAGAGTCATAAGGCTTCGAACCCCCTGAGTGTCACCAACTCTTTTAGATAAAAGGGCTCTGGGTTTATCTAAAGAAACAGTTATGGGGCGAGATGAGTCTGGCCTGCTGACAGATTAGTCCAGCCCAGGCCCACTTCCTGCCTGCTGGGACACTAATTAGAAGGAAGGGACAGCACCACAATAAGAGCTGACAGTTGAGTGCATAACAGGCACGGCTTCCACAATCCACCGCTGTATTAGGTAGCAGCCACACCCATAAATTTCATCACATTAGCCGGTGTATCTGATGTGACAAAGTTAACCTGGATATTTGACGGACAGAAAACACAAAGGCAGTTCTGAGAGAAAACTTCATGGGGTGCTGATTTATCAGTGGAAGTATGTGAAGTGTTTTATTTGAAATTTTATCAACTGCCTCCACATACCTCTCTTTTCTCCTCTCTCTCTCTCCTCTCTCTCTCGGCCTCCCGCCCTCCTCCTCCCCGTCTCTAGAAACACACACACACACACACACTGAAGGAGACAAAGTCATTTATGAGCCTGGCCGGTTCCCAGTGTTAATGACATCCCTGTTTAAACCGTCGAGCAGTGTCGCAGGGTCATGGTCACTCCACACCTCACACTCTGTCTGTACAGGTCTTATGTCTTATCCTTCTAACTAGGCGGCCTTTATTGTAAGAACATTCAATACAGCTAACCTAGGAAAAATATGAACACTCAGAAAGGATGTAGCTCACTTGGCAACACTCCTGGCAACAACTAGACCAGAGGCATGTACGTGCATAAACCGCAATTATGAATTAAGTGTGGAAAATGCTAGCGCACACACCTGAACTAACCTCCTTGAATTCCTTTTTACAGCGATCACTATTATTATAATCCCAAATCACCAAATGAAGGAAAAATGTACTATTACCCAAAGGCAAATTCCACAGTATAGTTACACATAAATTTGCATATAATAGGCTGAGCTGTTTTACAACACCAGCATGAAGCTGAGCTATTGTTTACTATTTGAGAGGAATTTTGGCTGTTATTGGATTGTTTTACACACTAGCGGAGAATTTTGATAAGTAGCTCACCAATGTGAGTGTGGCGTGTGTTTGACTGAGTCACACACACAGAGAGAGAGAGAGAGAGAGAGAGAGAGAGAGGTGTGTATCTGCATGTGTGCCTCCTAAACTTTTGTAACAGCATTAGGGTGTGTGTGTTGTGGCCTGATGAGCTTCTGTTGCTGTTTACTCATCAAACCATCTCCCCACTGAGGGCCAGCAGGGAGTCCTCAGGTACTCAGGTAAGATGCTCCACACGTTAACCCAAGCTTCACCAATGAAATCTGCACTACTAAACTGTGTCTTAGTGTACACTTCTGCATGCATTTCTCTGTATCTACATGTGTGCGAGGTGGAAACATGCTGAATGTGAAAGTGGAAAAGAGGAGCATTTTCTAGGAGCTCTCTCTGGCAAGCATACTTAGCCAGGCAGAGCAGTGTGTCAATCTGGGTCATATGCCACAATGTGCCTGTCAGTCCATAGGGAATGATCCCAGAGAGGAAAGATGAGGCAGCCCCACACCAGCCTTACACCCATCCATCAGCCATTGACACCACAAGCTGCAGTCATGAAACCTACCCCACTGGCCAGCTCGCTCTGGACCAGAGCTGGAAAAGGGAAGGGGGCAGGACTGCCATCCATTAAAAACACATTGTTTTGTTTTATTATAACTAGTTAATAGGGTTGAAGTAGAAGCCTACAGCTTTTGTTTTCAAACACTTCAGAGGTTTGGAGGCAGGCGGCCCGTTGCTGGGGTTCGAGACAAAGCAGCTCATGAGGGCCTGGGTGTTTTATAATATGGATGTCTAGATTTTATGAGAGAGGTTAGCCCGTAATAGGGTAGAGATCCTTGGTTCTTATAAAATGAATCGTTTTTAGGGCTTTTCCATATACTGAAGAGCTCAGACTCTGAAATTTTTTCTTAGCTTGCCATCCCGTCTCTTTCTCCAAAACCACTCCGGCTCCATTTCTACTAAGCTGATTCCTTGAATCAACAAGTCTTGTTTTGGACTTTATGGCCAACATCAACAACAGACATAACAGTGTCAACCCTATGTCAATCTTCCGAGACCAGTCAAAGAGCAAGGAAAGAATAAAAATATGTTTAAAGAAAGAGAAACAAAGAAATATTTGCATCTTTTTGTCATGGGAACTGAACTATGATCCATGGATGATGTATTTTACAACTTTTTGTCTCAAAAGTTGGAATGAAAAGTAGCGTCACATTTACCAGCATCGATGGTTTGTAGAGCCTAGGGCCCCGTCTCCTATCTGGTGGAATGTGAGAGGCCCTCCCTATCCGGCCCCATAGCCCAGGAGCACAAGTGCCTGCTGACATGCCTCACCCCAATTGTTAGTATTAATCACTTGCGCTGCTCAAAGATACTATCTGCCAGGCGTTAAGATCTTTAACAATGGCGAGTGTCTTAGTTAATAAACACCAGAAAGTGAGATGTGTTCTGTGCGCGAACATGCATGCAGTCAGATTAAACAAACACTTGCACACACACACACACACAATCTGTGGTCCTGTATTCGCTGGTTGTCAGCAGAGTGGACAGACAGGCAATCCGGACTCCACCCCCCTGACTACGGGTACCGTCAGTCACCAAGCACCACCACCTCAACTACACCCACAAGCTGTTTGCTTTAGGAAGGCGGCTCAAAAGCCAATTAAAATACACTTAGAGCCCATGTCCGACTTGTATTTGGAAAGATAATATATGTCAGGGTCAGTGTACAGTTAGCTGACAACAAACCGGCAACAGGGAAGCACTCTGCATCATTGTATCTCAGAATGCACAGCGTCTCATTATCAACAGACCGATACTTATCTGGACTTAAAGCTAAAGAAAGCAGAAAAACAGGCCTGCGTTTGATTCCAATTTTTATCCCTGCAGAAGAATAATATTATCCTCTGATTTCGCAGTCAGCAGATGTTTATGCTCTTTAAAACTATCTGCCTGCATTAGCCAATGTAGATATCAGCACACAACGCTGTCAAGAGAAACAGGATCGCAGGCTTTCCATAGATGTTATTTCTTCTCAGTTCTACAGAAACAAACAAAGTGTATTTAGAAACATTAATCATCCCAAATTAGTAGCCTAATACACAAATGTGAAACATATGGGCTTAACATTAAATGTGAAAATACATTCAAGCGGACAATATCAAAGGGGAGTGGAAATGTGTATACACACACACAGATGCAAAGGGCAGAGGTGCTGATATGAGTGGTGGTGAGTGGTGAGCAGGCAGAACTCCATGTCTGTTCAGTGTGTTTCAAGTGTTTAAATGAGTAGAAAAGTCTGTTACCAAGCTTCCAGATGGGGGCGGTTTTGATCGGATCATTCAGCAGGCCTGGACTTTGATGTGCTGCTGCCTATTACTGACATTACAGGAGACAGGCATATTTCTCCCTAATTGCTTCCAACTCCTCCATCGATCCACCACACAGCCTGCGGCTGGCCACACCAAGTTTCTGGCCAGGAGCCTCGTCTGTCATGTATAAATGCCAGTGTGTGAGCCCGGCTGTACAGCCTGTGTGTGCTGAGTGTGTGTGTGTGTTTGTTAGGCTGCATGAAAAAAACTCTGAGGCCACTGACATCCACTATAGGACCCCGGGTGTGTGAGTGCGGATATACACTTGTCTCATGTAAAATAAGCACTAAAATTAGCAGTGATGATGTACACACATTCATACCCAGAGCTATGTGTTAAACATATCTCGTTTGTGCTCAGGTTGTATTTCAAGCTCTGGAATATTCCTGACATTTCATCGCAAACCCTCAGTTTCTAATGAAAAGCTTAGGAGGAGGACAAGAGAGAGAGAGTATAATGCTTCATTTATGCTGAGAACTCCCTTGGAAACATCCATCTTGTCAGGCAGGTTAAATATAAGTCAGGCAGAATGAACAGAGGAATAATTCCTCCACGCCCTCTCCACCCACACTCCCACTAAGCCCAATGGAAGTCATTTCTCAGTGACCACAGAGGAGGAGACCAAGGGAAAGAGCTTGCTCCTGCTCCTCACTAATAACTCTGTGACCTGAGACACCCCTCTGCAAGTCTCCTCTTCTCCTCCTCCTCATCTCCTAGTTTTTACTTGCGGGACCATGGAGGTAAGAAGAGGAGGAGTGAATCAGGCTGAGATTCCCTCTTTATCTCCCAAGGCAGGGAATGCCAGAGGCCAAGCACAGGAATCTGCTGTTTTGTCTGTCTTAGGAGAGCTGGGCTGAACCACTTGGAGTAGTACAGGAAGTGTTCAAACCAGAATCTGGAGGCCTTCAGCTGACAATGGTGCAGCCTGGGGACAAAGTGAGTCCCTTGATGAGGAGGCTCTGTGGAGGTACAGAGTGTCTGAGGTGAAGAACAGTCACAGAGCCTGACCCCACTTATCTCTAGCAGCTTCTCTTCTCTTCTCTCCTCTTCCTGTTACCATCCTGATCATTCCTCAAACATGAGCTCCTTCAGATTCTTAAAATGTACATATAGAAATACGACTCCTTTGCTGTGTAGAAATGGCACGGATGTCTGTATAACCTATACATAGATTGGGTACAGAGACATTGGTCCCACTCTATGCCAGGGAGACAGGAAAAGGCCTTTGACCCCAGGCCCAGTAGACATTCCTAGTGTGCACTCCATCATACTTTGTGCGGAAAAAGCAAACGCCTAAATAAACCCTGTCAAACCATGCTGTCCATACAACGAGATAAGATGAAAATAAGCCATATTCCATAAACATACAAACATAGGGGATCACAAATCCGTACAGTCACCCACAACCATAAATTAGCCTCTCGGAACCATTTTAGCATTTAAGTCCAACAGGAGACGGTGAAAGAGGACAACCCACTCTTTGAAATCTCATCACTGCTGTCACTGTAGGCTCCAGCACCGCCCAGAAACAACACTGGGATAACATCGGCATGAGCTGGAGGAAGCGAACAACAAAGATGTGACCAGAAAATGCTGGCGGGCCCCATGATGGCAGGGCTGGGTTACCGGAAGGCAGGGTAAACTGATGTAGGCACAGAGAGAGGGAAGGAATGAACAAACCAAGTCACAACCCCTAGGTAAAATGTCTCCACTAGTTCTCTTCCCCTGCACATTACAAAATTAATTCCACTCTTTTAGAGACTTATCTTATCAAATAATTGTATGTTAAATGTATTGAGTAGGGACAACTAAGGATATTCTTTCATGAAATGTAAGTGTTGCAACTGATACATTTTATGAGAGCTGCACATCAAAATGTTGACAAAAAAGGAAAATAAATGACTCTGTTTTGTTACAATGTTTTCTTTCTAAATTATACTTTAACTGTCTGACATATTGTTGAATATCTTATGTGGGACTAACAAATGAATCCCTCAGACATTCATTCTGCAATGTTTTCCCTTTATATATATTACATAGGTAAGAGCCTCTGGGGAAGACATTACACCTTTGTACAGAGCTCTTGCAACATGAAATGACAAATCGTAATATAGCATCACTGGGCTCTCAGAGATTCCCAACTCACATATTCGCTACTCACTCTCTGGATTTGGAACATGCGGCCTCTGAGAATTTCACAACAAGTTTTATCTTAATACCACAACTTATTTTTCATATCTATTTCCTTTTCTTTGTGAATTAGGCGATAAATAAAACCATGGGGCCCTGTGCATGATGAAATCAATGGAATTGCCACATTAAAGAATGCATGAGGGTGCCAGCGGGCCATCCTCCTGGATTTGGGCAAATTCAGCCTGATGCAAAACAAAGAATTAATTTGAGGGCGGCTTGCGTGCTGAGCTGGCGCTCTGACAAGATGAATGGCATCATTCCAATGAATGGTAATTTCTTTTTGTGACAGTGCTTTAGAGCAAAAGCGACTGGGAGCGCACAAGCGTTGCAATCATTGAGGGCCCTTGGTACTTACCCATCAGACTACTGCATTGTTTACCAATCATCTGATATTGATTGGTTTCAGACTAAGGTTGAGATGAATTAAATTGGGAGAAAGGTTGATCCTAGCAAGAAGATTTAGTGTCTATTCAGCCCGCGTGTAGGACTCTCCTCCAGCTCACTCCAGAGAATGAGAACTTTTAAATTCAATAGGGGTGGAGACACAAAAGCGTGTCACATTCACAAGTAGATCCACTGGAAAAGCATGAAGAACACCCAAAAGCGCCAATCTTTCTCCCCAGTTGATGAAATGGTAATTGCATGTGTGGGATAATACTTTTGAAGCCAAGGCCTCAGTCGGACCAGACCGCCTATTTAGAGTTAAAAAGGGGCAACAAAACAGCTCACTTCTGCGGCTTTTGACCGCCTCACCAAATGTTTACTGAAAGAATGACTGATCCATCTCCATCTCACTGATGTTTCTATCACTCTTGATTGCATGAACACATTGTATTATATCGAATCATTGATATGTAGCGATCATTCCCTTGAATCATTTTCTATTTAACATTCAAATTCTCCAAGGGTCCGATTTTCATCCTCTTGATGAATAAAACATTTTGTGAGATAAGGACATTATTTGAATACTGTTGCTTTGTTGCGCCACAGATCGCATTTTATTTACTAAAGGATATCTACACAGCATAGTCATCAAGTAGGTAAAATGAAACTGCTCTTTAAATTTAAACCTTAGTCACACAGTTGTTGTGCCTCTCCTTTAGTCCATACTCACAAATTCTTGAAGCCACAAATAAATGACAGAGCCACCCACAGGACACCTGGAACCCATTTAACATGCTGCAGAAATGATGTTTCCTACAATTTGGCTTGTCATAGTACATTTGAAGCCAGAGCGAGGCACTGGTACCATGGGTCCCTCAGCATTGGGATGCTACCCATCTCCCAGCGGATTTGGAGCTCAATGGACCACTGGGCCACCCATCACAGCTGGGCCACACCACTTAACATCCCCCTCCCATCCCCCTCCAGCCGACAGCCCCTCTGGTCCGCTCCGAGTCTTTCCAGCCCACTCGACCTCCCGACACAGTGCAGAATAGGCGCAGGCAGCCCTAACCCCACAAGATGCCCAGGTCAGAGAGTGCATTAAGAGTGCATGCATGGCTCGTGGTGTGATGGGAGAAGAGAGAGCAAACATCATCCCTGTGCTCATAAAGTGAATCATTCTGTCATCCCTTCTCTAACCTTGTCAGCACTAGAGAAAAAGGTCAAATTTGCACAGGTGATAAAGAAGAAGAAGAAGAAGAAGAAGAAGAAGAAGAAGAAGAAGAAGAAGAAGATAACTGATTTTGGAAGGATTACAAGTAGAAAAAAATTCCATGGATTTGCTCAAAACCCTTAATTCAAACACATTTTTACATACTGTGTATGTCAGAAGCCCAGCGTTGTACCCATATGTTACAGGGCCTGTGTCAATGAAGTAGTGCTTCTGCAGACAGAAGTAGACAGAGCTTATGGCTCAGAGGAGGCTACTGGATGCAGAGTGCTCCGTCGTGACACAGACTAGCAGAGCCACCCAGACAGCAGGGCTCAGGGGTGCAGTGGCCTCTGTAAATCATCCACAAAAATAGTATATTACAGGACCTGCAAGAAGCTACGTGCCATGCCACAGCAGTAGCGGAGATCATAATAGTAACATAACAAGTATAACAAGTGGGGTATGGCACTTTCCACGGCACAACAAGGCTAGAGGTTCAGCACAGATTGAGCAGAATCATCTAAACAAAAACATTCCAGTAAACAAATGCCACTTCTTTGTGCTGTTGAACAATAACTTAAGATAAAACAAAACAGACCCTTATTAAAATAAATAACTTAGAGACAAATGTTTTGCATTTGGATACACTTGTTAGAAATCATGTAGATCTCTGAAACTACTGTAAGATGTTACAAAATTTAAAGGTGAGGGTATGTGAGGATATTAGCTGATAGAAACATAAACCTATACATATTACGATATGATCCTGACAAAGAAATGTATAGTTTTCTTATACAAGCTATGATAATGTAAGTCTTGTGGCGCACAAACACACACACACACACACACAGAGGCCTCAGGCTTATTGCTCCTCTCTCAGCTGTAGCCGGCCCCTCAGCCCTGAATCTGAGCAGCACTTAAACTTTCCCCTTTCAAACAGGGAACACAAAGAGGACCACATCAGCGGCCTGCTGATCATCCCCCACAGGCAGCTGGCGCGGACAACAGGCAGGTCAAACCGTCCCACATATGCCCAAATCCTGCTGCGCACTGGGTTCAGGCCGTATGCCGCATATACAGTGCTCCCTCTCATGTGAGGACTAGATAAGCAGCAATTCTCTCAAGGGCAGTTAGAAGGAGTGGGAGGCGGTTGGGCGAGGGGTGGGGTAGAGGGTCTGGTGCTGCAGCATCCTGGCCACGTCCACCCACAGATCCCCTAACTACCACCACCACCACTGCAACCGCCCCCCCAACAGCAGGTTCTCCTACAGGAAAAAAAAAACCACGCTTCTTCGTCCTCTCTACATAGAGCAGCTAGGGGCCTTTCAGTGCAGATGACCTCTTAGACATGAAGTAAGCGGCTCAGGCAACATTGGTGACAGCAGGAAGGTTTAGCCATTCCAGTGGTTAATGCTCCATTCTGGCTTTAATCTAGAAGGCGGACAGCTGATCTGTTTTGAGGCCTCATCTCCTCTACTTTTCCCACAGCAGTAGGTAGCTAGCACAAGGAAGAGAAAAAGAGACAGAGCGGGCCGAGGCCGGGCCAGGAAGAGGCAGCTGCTATCTCCCAAGGCCTCGTGTTTCTGACGGTCCAGACTGAGGAGTGTGACAAGAGGGCGAGGTGGGAGGATGGAGGCGGGGGGCAAAGTTGGCGGAAAACAAAGGCGCATCAATCACACACACACACACACCGCGGGCACAAACAGTCACTGGTGGTGGTTGGGTGCCTCATATGACAGACTGAGCAGGTGGGAGGCCTGGGTGGTGGCGCTGCAAGCAGTGTAGGCTTTTGTGTTTCTTATCTGCCCTGACCATGACATCCATCCTCCTCGTGAGCCCTTGTTTCTGCCAGTGTGTTTAGCCACAAAAGCAGCTAATGCTGCAGACAGCTGAGGAAAAGAAGCTGGGCAGTGTGAAAGATATCCCTACGAAATCATTTTGTTTCCCAGTTTCGCGGTATTTCATAGCCTCTATGACCTTCTAGGCCCTGATGTGCTTTAATGACACAAAGCATCATATAATGATGTCAGCCTTCTATGAAATTATTTTCACGGATGGTGATTTACAATTTGATTTACCAGGATGAATTGAATGGCTAGTTTGAGCCTTGTTCGTCAGCAGCTACTGCCTTACCCAGAGAACACAACTGGAATATCCGAAAATATAGTTCAAAACAGCAAGAGGTTTGTGATCTTTAAATCTCACTTTTACCATGCTATATCCAGCAATGTGTCAGCTTTTATATGATTTTTTTTTTTAAGATATAGAATATAGATGTTGGTGGTGCAGTTCTCACACTCTTTACTGTATATCTTCTATACGACTCTAAATTTGTTATACCTTCTTTCATAGGAGAAAAAAAAATCAATTTGTCAGATAGAAGAAGAAGAGTATTTAGGATACAGCATGATACTGCAAGGTACTAATATTATTGTCAGTCAGCTATCGAAGAAGAGCAGTTTTTTAGCCCTTTAGATTAAGAGTAGAAGTAGTGGTAAGGTAAAGAGAGTAGAATTCAGGGAATAAAATAGACAAATAATACAAGCTGGGGCGACATGTGGGGTGTCAATGTACTTGAGAACTGGGGACATTTAGATCACCTCCGCTGAGACTGGTTCCTGTTTTGCTCAATAAATCTCAACATCACACCTCATCTACAATAAACAATTTTCTGGGAGGAAGCTAAGCTCAGCCCATAGTGATCTGTGTGTGTGTGTGTGTATATGTGTGTGTGTGTGGCGTATTATTGTGTAGACGAGGTGATATGGAAACCGCGTCCTTTAGGGCGCTGAAGTGTTTTGACTGGAAGTGCCGATCACTGAGCTGCCATTATTCTGAATTGGGTTGTACTACAGTTTAGTCCTCTGTATGCCTCTCTGTTTCAAACATGGCAGTGCCAATGCTCTAGCTAGGCCAACTATGTGAAGAAAAAAAAAAAAATGAAAGGAGAAAAATGAAGTCTTAGTGAAGTGTATAAGTTGCTGAAACAGCACACGATATTTTTAAAGTATATAAAACACAAACTGGGCTATTTGATTTAGGGTTACATTCTACTTTTAAATCAAAGTTTAATTGTCTAAAATTACAAATTATAAATACATACTTTAAATGTTTTGTTTTATTAATGTGTGGTAAACTAGTTTCTATTTAAAAGTGTTTATTAAAGACAGAGGTGCTCTAGTAGCTCAGTGTTGAGATGGAGTGGCAGCAAACACATAAAACAGCCCAGAACATGGATGAACTTTTGGCCTTCTTTAAACACCTCCATGCTTCCACCAAGCCCCTCTAATTCAGATATTTCCTAATGCTTGTCTCTCTTTATACACACATGTTTCTATATTGGAATGAAATCTGGCTACGGAATAGATAAACAGCAATTTTGGTTGACATACATTTTCATATTACACGGTGGGGTTTTGGTTGATATTGCAGGCGTCGGGTTGAGGTGTCAAGCCTGAGTTGGGTGAGAACATCACTAAAGATTTGTTCTGACTCTATTCAGTGGCAGCGAGCCCAAGCGCAAATGTATGCAGGCTTATGCTCTGCGATACAGCCTTAAAACCACCTGCACACAGAGGCACAGGACTACAAATCCCAAACAGCCATTGGCATATCCTTGCTTCCTCACCCGCCGCACTGACTTTACTCCCATTAATCTCCACTTTCATCCAGTCCAACACCTCAACCCCAGATCTCATATCCTCCACACCTTTACCTCCTTTTAGGCTCAGCCACAGCTCCCCAATCCACAACTAATAACTCCCTTGCATATTTCTGCACCCTTGAGCAGCTGTAGTTTTGCCACTATGAGGTTGTGACCAAAGTCGAGTTTGTCCTTTTGAGACACAGAAGACAACAAGTCTTCTCATTTGTGCAAACTGTTGTATTTCCTTTTTTGTGTCCTTATTATATACATATTATATATAATTCTCTTCCTAATGTAAAAGGTGTATTTGGGACATCGATGTGTGACTGTGCATCTAAATACAACGACATCTTGACAAGGAGATATGGGAAGCACATATGACAGCCTTTAAAACAGTTACAGCTATTTGGGTGTGGATCATCTAGCAGACATTTGGGATTAGAAGATCTGCTTCATTCCTAAAATGTTAAGTGTAAATATAGACAAGAAAGGGAGCAATGTCAAAGAGGGCAAGAGAGGCAAAGCTAAATAGTGAGATAGACATATCAGAAGACAGACAGACGGACAGAGAGACAGATTGGGCAATTAGACAAACATACAGAGACAGATCATTCCATTATACAGAGAGCCTGGCATGGCGGCCATTGAGACAATGGGCCCCTTCAGCATACTATTGAGTGTTTATGTCCCCCGTCAGTCTGCATCCTGATATTTATTTGTACAGCTGGCTTCAGCACACTTTTTTACACTTTTTTTGAACTGAACACCTCTCTGACCTCCCAGGCTGAACTAGAACATGCACATACATTCCTGCTTTGCTTTCTATCACATGTCAGCATGTCATGTCCCACGCAGGCTTGAAGTCTCTGTACTGTATATAGAGGGTGTGTATGAGAGAGAGAAAGAGTGAGAGGGTGGATGTGTGTGTGTGTGTGTGTGTGTGTGTGTGTGTATGTGTGTGTGTGTGTGTGTGTGTGTGTGTGTGTGTGTGTGTAAACAGAAGAGGATGAATGAACGAATGAATGGGCTTCTGTTGGACTGCTCCTAATGACTTTATTTAGAGATGTTGTGTTTAACGTCAGGAAACACCAGTCATGTATGCTGCCAGCAGCATCAGTGGTGATGGCAGTGTGAGACTAGCAGGCCTTCATCCTCAGAACTCAGTTAAACCCCCCTAAACCCTCCACCTAACCACAATTTCCCATCTTGTAACTGGGACACAGTGATCTGGTTTACAGGTATGGAAAGGAGTGGACAGCAACTTACACAGAGATAAAGAAAAGTTCTCTTACGTCTTCCTAAAAATCACATCAGTCCTCTTCATTATCTTGCCTTTTGCTGTTTCTACACAGAAATGAATGCTCTATGTGCTCCCCCTTCTTCCTCCCCTCGTTTCCCTCCTCCTGCTTTCTGATACCAGTGCACAAAACGCACCAAAAGTTTTCACTGGAGCTGGGTAATGAGGCAGACCTTTGACCTTGCCTTGATGACTTCCATACCTGTGCATGTGCAAGAAGACGTGTGTTGTGTGTGTGTGTGTGTGTATGTGACTGCAGCTGGCGGCTGACAGCGACATTATGACTAATGAGGGCCCGGGACAGAAATAATAGGTGGGAATTATAACACAAAAAGGGTACAGCGCAGAGGAAAAGGAAGAACAAAATGAGAGAGCAATGGACATGAGGAGAGGAAGATAAAGGGAAGGAAACAAAGGGAAAAAGAAAGCCGAGATCCGGAGAGGGGCTTAAATAATTAGCAAAGTATAGCTGTATAATTGTGTTTCACACAGAATCAACAAATAATAGAGAAATACTTGTTTTGAGGGCAAGGGTTTTTCCTCTCCTGACACTGCTTTGCTTTGGTATGAAAGAGTGTACCCAAGTTAACTTTAGACTCATTTACTGTAGTAAATCTACTGTAGTAAATACTGGATACTGGTGCAGACATATATTCCCTTTAGTAGTTTCCATTGTAAAGATGCTTGGAAATTTCTGCTATAATCAAATCCATTTTATTCTCACCATCCCACATTTATCTCCAATGTAAAATGAGCATAGCAGCTGTCTCTAAAGCAATAATCCTATAAACACAGAATTATACTCAGCCCTGTATGTATGACATTGGTGTGTAAAACTATAGCTGCAGTCCACCAATCAAGTGTGAATGGTCAAACATGACTCTTTCATAACTATGCCAAGTACAACAAATTCTGCAAAGGACTGATCTACATCTGAATAAAATGCTATTTTAGTGTCGCCCGTTTATCTTCACATCCTTGTCCTAATGACACATCTTCTCTGAGAAAAAAGGAATCACACAGAAGTTTCTCAAATCAAAAGGTGTAGAAAGAAAGCCAATTCCAGGTACTCAATCTGGCAACAGAAACCAGACTTTGTGGAGTAGCACGACCTGGACAGCACATTTGGGTGTCTGGCAACACCAGCCTACAACTGTCACACTCAAGGTCAAGGGTCATCATGTGTAGACAGAGCAGAACTTCCTAATTATACATGATAAATGTAATTACGCACAGGAAGCATTTCTCTCCACAATTTACTGGCTTAACCCTGTCAGATGTGCCAAGCTGTCAAGAAAATTGGAGGTGTTGGTGTTGAAACATAATATATGAAAAAGTATATTTGGTAGAGAACACAGCTAAAACTTGATAATAATTAATGCTAAAACAAATCGATTTTCTAGGGTTTTTTTGTATGGGTAAGCAGGAGGACAATTAAAGAGCTGAAGAAACCAGAGAAAACTTGCCCATCAGGCTGCGTGTTGTGATAATGATGCTATCTGACCCAAGGAGATCTCAGTGAACTCTGTGATCCTGCTGAATCAGATCAGTGCCTATAATGGCTGACTGCAGCCAGAGGGTCTCGACCCACCGACACAAAACATGGCGCCAAGACAGAAGCAAGACAGATGGACAAATAGACAGATAGACGTTCAGACAGACATCCTGTCTCAAACTGCAAATAGATACAACAATTAAGTCAGGTCTGGTCATTTTCATTTCACTGACCTTCGCCCCTCACCTCCTACACATGTAAGGAGACAAATTACTACTGCAGTTGGGTTTGACCAACAACTCCAATGCAGGAGAACATGCAGTGTGAAGGCTGAGACAGCGGACATAAATCATACCTGTATTTGATCCGTGGGGCCATGGGCTAGCTGACGATGTGACAGCTAGCATGTACCCTATGTCTCTGAGCTCTTAAGGGGCTGAAATGGATCACTTGTTTGGCAGGGCAGTCGTATTTTCAGTGATGTATACATTTTGCCTTTAATGTGAGTTTGAACTATCAAACCACAAACCAAGTTTATGCAATACAGTGGCAGTTAATCACAGAAAGTATAGATGGTTGGTAATTGGATCAACTTTACTTGTTAGCAAGGCGTTTTCTTTCTTATGTCATTGCTGCTACTCTGTGCAGTGAAGGCCTGGCTTTGTCTGTGGTGGATTTTGGCACCATCCACTGTAACAGTTTCTAGTAGTTGTCAAATCAGGCATGTTATTGCCATAAAGGAACAGAAGCCTGCTGGCCTTATGGATCTCTGACTCTACTTTTAGCAGAAAGCCTTATACCTCAGTCAAACAACCATGTTTTCCTTTTTCATCGGCTGTCATCTTACGAATGCTTATGTCTACCTGCTGTTATGTTATACAGTATATTTCATGTCAAGGGCATACAATGCACACTATATCATTGTCTGTGTACAGAACCACTTTAGTCGCATGTACTCTGCATACATACAACACTGCTTATTCCACAAAAACATTACCAAAATTATACAGCATCATTCTCTGGTATCCCAAGGGAGATTACTACGTTACATCAGGAAGTGCCCTTCAAAGTTTCCACCATTGTAATTGTACGGTTTAGATCCAGACTTTGTTTTCTGCCTTTCAGAGCCAGTTTTAAAACCCCAGAGGTGGCTAGTCTCCAGGCTGGGCGAAATCAGAATTACATTAACACCCAAAGAGCATTTCATCAGAGACAGCAGGGCCCCGTGGTCCAGGACACCTGTAATAGAGTTTCCCCCTCTCTCTCGCAGACACAAAAACATTTTAACTCCTTTTGTATGGAAGGTTTACATGCACCCGCCTGCACGGAAATATGCTGCTGCAACTGATCAAATCAAGCCAAACAAATTGCATTTGTCGGGAGAGGGATCAAATGCTAGCGCCCACAACAAACATATTAGCAGCCTGATCCACACAGAATACCCTTGGCATAGTGGCAGTATTGGATTAACAAAGTAACATCGAATAAGAGAAGAGGATGTGTAGAAATCCAAACTGACTCCTTTCCTCTGCTTTCCCTCGCTGCTCTGCTCCTCTGTGCACAAATTACCATGATCGCATGCAAGTGAGGAAATAGATGTGGGGAAAACACTTACATGCAAAGAGATGTATTGGATTACTGTGGATACAACAGAAGTGATGCTGCATGCCAATCTCAACACTGAAGTACATGGTAGGCTAGGATGAATAGATGCAATTAATCTCATAAACTACCACACCATTGGATAACAGACAACTTCTGAAGCCTTTCTCAAGTTCATCTAAAAATGGTCTTTGAACAAATCAACACTTAGGTCCATTATTCTCACTGTGGAATACACGAAAACTATCAGATTCAAACATTTGGTAATGGGAAAAGGAGATATTTTTCCTGTTTGTTATTAAAATAAACAGAGACGGAGATGTCTGAGATGAACTGGTGTGTGAAACTCAGGGGAGAGAGAGAGAAAATGAAAGAGTATGGGAGAGAGAGAAAGAGAGAGACTAAGGGGCCTGACTGTCTGACAGACAGGCAGGCAGATGGACAGGAACTTGGCATTAGGGAATATGATTCTGCCAGAGAGTGATCCATAAAGACTGGAGGAGGTCAAAGGGCACCCTCTCTATAATGACTCATCATCACTCAGTGGTGTCCACGCTGGGATGGTCTGTGTGTGTGTCTGCGTGTATGTGTGTGTGAGAATCTGTAACTGGGAGAGAAGGCCAGTGGATCTGCTGAGAGATAGTGCAGGATAAACGACCAGTTCTGCTATTCTAGGCCTCTGGGGAGAAAGAGAGATCTCCCGGTTGTTTTATCAGAGCCCTGGCCAAAAACTGTCCCCCACAACGTCAATTAATCCCCTCATCAACATTAAAAACAACAACAAAAAAAGTCTGGGGAAAAACACGAATGAGAGGGTGAAAATGACATTCGCTGGGTTATGAAATATGATAAATGTCGTAAAGCGTATGGAATTCATTCTGTTAGAGGGAGACTGTGTTTGACTTCTTGGGGCTGGGTAAACACCACTGGACGGACCTTGCCATGGCAGCTGTTCCCGTGGTAACGTGGTGGGCAGCAGAGGCGGAGCCACAGGGGAGTTGTGGCGTTTTCATGAACTGATTTTTTTTTTCTTTAAATTCACAGCCAGTCATTACTTTTACTACAGCGCAGCCCGAACTGACCACTAAAAGGGCGGCGCAGACTGCCAACACCTTGTATATGGAATTCATAAAACAATGGCTCACACTAAATTCCCCTGCTGCATTCTCAATCAAGCTGCTATGGCAATGACTGTGTCTGTGCGCATTTATGTGCGTGCACGTGCAAGGGGCCATATTTTTAGTTGTGCAGCATCGGATGAATATCTCCATTTCTTGGTGGCTGACAGCCTGTTTGTCATCCACTCCACAACCAAGAAACTGACCTTCAGCAGCATAACTGCCTTTATCCTGCCATACCTCTCCCTTCATCCTTACATCTCCATTGCCTCTCTCACCCCCTATCTCTCTCAGCCCTACCTTCCTCCACTTCTCCCTCACTTTTTTGCTCTCTGCTCCTCTACTGCCTTTGTCATTGATCGCTGATGCGACTGGCTGCCTCCGTGCTCAGTAATGACCTGCCCTGGTAACCAGCCGGCTGCTCTGCTCAGCCCCTCATAGATTGAACTGTCAGATGGCAGCGATTAATGGCTGGGCAGAGAGACACAGGCTCACACCTGCAACGTCCCACCCTGCACTGCCCTGCCAATCCTCCGTCCCATCTCAGCTCACTATACAGCTGCAAGTCTGCATTTGTATCTGATTATGTCGTGTCAAAATTTGTCATAAGGATGGATAAATATTCAAAAGTATATGTATTTATGTTGCATATAAATCTTTACTTTCATGAATTACTGCTCTAAGGGTGTGCATGCATCCTGCCCTGCTGCAGTGGCTGATGGGAAGTGAGAGGGTGCGTCAGAGGGACAGGAGAAAATATAAAGAGGTCAAGTATAAAACTTTAAACGCACTAAAGTAAAAAAAAAAAAAAAAAAGTTGTCAATTCTGCCTAATCAGAAAATAACTGTCTAACCACAGTTTGCTCCACTACTTAAGTGACAACATGTGATCATTATTTGTCTGCAGTGCTATAACTTTGTTGCCCCCTGCTCTTCTTTATTACTATATTAGTTATGATTGCACCCGTAATCATTCACTTACTCTACTGTTCGCACTTGAGTCACTTTGTGCAGAAGAATCTGAATAAATGCCTAAAATGCTAACATATGTTAGTTCCTCGAACAGAGATGAGTGGGGTGTTTGGTCTGGTCTCGCTCTGTCTGTCTGTTGAGCCGAGCGCTGCAGGCCCACGCGGCTGTCCCGTGTTGTACTTGGCTGGCCGTCTGCTAACTGTCAGCGCAGTATCTCCTTACACTGATGAATGGGAAGTTTCCAGACCTTTCCCAAAGCTTTCATTCCCTTGTTCCAACGCTTCATCCAGAGGAATGGCCGAGAAAACAAGGGCTCCTCCGCCTGCCCACCGGCCTCCCTCAAGGGGAGCGCCAACATGGAGACGGGCATGGAGGCTAAATTTAAAATGCTCCCTCCAAAAACGGGGGTAGAAGGAGACATGGAGTGAGGGAAGGAGAGAGGGAGGGAGATAAGGCACAAGAGAGATGGTAGACAAAACACTATAGAAGAAAGACAAATGGGAAACACAAGAAATGTGGTGGGAGAGAAAGAAAAAGAAACTGAAGGAGAAAAAAAAGACAGACAGAAGATGGAAGGAGCATAATCCTCTGAACAGTGAACATGTGAATATCAGGCCAATAGGGGTTTGGCGTGGTGTGTGAAACGGAGATAAAATCGATTAGCTTGTCCACTGACCCATTGAGCAGCGGGGCCCCCCATTGCCCCAGTCCTGCCATAGCCCTGACAGAGACGTCCAGGCCCAGAGGCCCCTAGGGGTCCCTTCTGGACACTGAGGTGAACAAAGTGGTGCCCTTCTGTCAAACTAAAGCCCTCAAGCAACAGCAGAACAACAAACCATGCGGCAATGCTTCACTGCTCTCTGATTCCACAGGAGACAGGAAAGATGTAGTGTGGGCTGCTGAGAGAGGACACTGTGTGTAAGAGCTGGGGCTCAAAATACTGAACTACAGTATTTACTCAAAGGAAAATATTGTCAGTTAATCTGGAATATCAGCCAACTGAAATCAACAAAGTGTTACGAGAATAAAAGCTAATTTAATCTGTTGGGCTCATTTATGTAATTGTTTTAAACAGTTATTCTCTAACCCTGTGTCTCATAAAAGAATGACATGTGAATAACAGCTTAAGTTAACAGTTAGTAGAGGCTGTTAGTTGTTTGTAGTTACTAAGGTGTTCCAACTTATAATCACAAACATATTAGTGTTTGCCTACTTTGATATTTTTGGCTCTTAAAATTCTTAGAGAAAGTGAAATTGGTGAAATTTGAGGAGGAATATCTGCCCATTACTGAGAACTACCCTCTTGTCATCCACATAGAAAAGCACTGGCTTGACAAACATCCACCTGTTGACAGGCCCTGAAATCTCTCCCTATCGTTTTATCGCCTTGTTTTCCTCACATGGTTTCCTCAGTCATATCACTGGGTGAGGAGCACCTCTTTGATTCCTGGCTCATTGTAGTGTATCTGACCCTGGAGGTCACAGAGTGGAAAGAAGTGGATGTGTCACCACTAAGCTCTTCTCCGTGTTAGAATAATATTTCTACGGTGCTTTTAGGATGCTAACGCTAATCAAAACAGGACATCCTGAGGAGGGCCGTGCTCTCTCTTCCCTGGCCCTGCTCACCGGCCGCTTTATGTTTTTGTGTTTGTGGAGGAGCGACAATCCCAGGAAGCCACAAGAAGGGTTCATCAAAGCTCTGAGCGGGGGGCCCCGGCTGCAGGATCGCTGGAATGCAGCGTGGAAAGGAATCTCTACTGTCCTATTGTTCCCTTGTTTCCTCGGTCTCATCACACGCCGGCACGTCCAGTTCACTTACAGGTAAGCAGTACTAATCAGCACAGCATTCCTTTCCACGGCCACATTCTTTCCTCTGCAGCGACCCTGGCTGACCAACAACACACGTGTGCACGCAGAAAGTGCACTGCTTATACAGACGCACACATACGCGGAGGGGAAGTCATCAAGACAGCTCTCTGAGGACAGGGACGTGGTGTTTCCTTTACTCAAACATGGGATTGGGAGTGGAACAGTGAGGTGAACGTTGATGGTGCATGCCTCACTAATGGTGGAAAGATGATCCACCTCCCAAAAACCGGGTCCATAGAACTCACTTGATGATATTTCAATCTACTTCGGAGCTGTGAGAGACAGTAGGAAAATGTGGTTCACAATGCATAAAAATACTAATTAAATGCTTTTTTATTAGGGAGTCTTCGGTGCAAAAGGGATTAACAAAAAAAGGAATGCTGTGACAACTACCACCCAAAAAACTGCAGTGTATAGATAATTTTTGAGTCTCGAAAGTTCATCTTTACTGTCACTATGAGTGTCTTGCCTTTAATATCTTGCCTGAATTCACAGCTCATCATGACTTTTGTCTCCCACTAAAAACTGCAACACAGGCAAGACTGCTGCTATCACATCCAATCAGGTGAATGTGGTGCAGTGCAGACTTCATCAGGAAGGCCCCAGTTTTGATCACATCTCCTCCCTTCATCTCTCCCGCTCTGTGGGGGTGAGAGGTCACCACTTAATGAGCTTTGCGGTGGAGAGTGGGGGGGGGGGCTATTGTGCCAGAGATAAAAGGTGTACAGGAAAACACATAGTACATAAAAACAGAAATGTACCCCTGACTATATCCACCCTGTTCTGTCTTGTCCTGCTTCGGCAGCTATAGACGGGCATTTACCAGGTGCCCCGTTTTACCCCTGTTAAATCAGAAATGGCCGTGCCTCCCTCCCTCCCTCCTTCCATCCCTTGTGGGCCAGCCTGCTCCACCCAGGGAGATCCCCAAGCAGTGCTGGAACACACTGTTATCACCACGTTCACAAAGCGATTGTTGGGTAATTCCTGTTTATAACTATGTGCTCACTCCAGTGTGCAAGAGTGAAAAAAATACTAACTGTTCTCGCTGTCAACCCTCCAGGAGAGTGATTAAAAAGCAATGTCCACACATGCGACTTTATCATACCTACCAGTACAAAGATATTTATCATCAAGTCAAAAGAACTTTGTTGATATCCAAATTGAGTTAAAAGGCTCATTAAAATATGGGGAACTGGGATGGAATTGATAAATCCATTCACTTTACCCACTTAACCTTATTGTGGGGTTAGTGGGGGTGAGATATTTGAAAAGTTAAACGATCATACTGCAGCCTGTAAACTAACATTCAGAAATAACATCATGTCTGCAGTCTAGAGTAAAGTGTAGCACACAAAGATTGGCAGCCAGCATAAAGTCACATCAAGCCTCTTGTTTAGTCTTCCTCCCCATAAAAGCACTCAACAATGTAGTAAAGTGACTTAGCTGATGTGAGACATGAGGCCAGAGTGTCGGGCCCTGTTTCTACCACCTGCTCCAGGTAATTGATTGGAGTATAAAATGATTGAGTTTCTTTAATTAGCTAACAGACATCTCCCCTTAAAGCATGCCAAAGAGTGCTAACTTCACACTGCCTCATTAATAGCCCCAGCGAACCGCACCATCAGCAATCTGTTGACATTATAACTCCGCAGACATCATAACGACACACAAATCAGTTTGATGTCTGGGTAAACTTTTCAACTCAGCAAAATGCCATTTATTTCAGACCAATCTGTGATGAGAAAATGGCGGCGTGTCACTCGTCTGACAACTGTGCCGTATACTCTGCAGAGCGCCTTTGTTTTGTGCACATGCACTAAAGCACGCACGTACACACAATCAGCCTGACCAAATAAGCACATCCACGCAATCACCTCCCTTTCTAGCAAACACGCACACACACACACAGACACACAAGCACAATCTATAAAAATATGCTTAGCTTGGGACTGCTCTGTTGATAATGACCTCAGCCTTGGCACGGTACTGGGCCAGACCAGACTGCCGACAGACTGGAGGCTTTTGTGTGGACTCCCTATCTCTAACTCCATGACCTTTGGGGGGGAGAAGAAAGCAGAAATGCCTTTTTTTATTATTTAGAAGGGGTAAGGCTCTTTCATTGTTCTGTGTTGGTACGGTTTCCCTGTGGTAAACACACAGCGGTTCCCAGGCTTGACATGTTGCTGCACACTCCCGCCTCCCACCCTCCCTCCCCCCCCCCCCCCCCTGGTGTTTCCCCCCCCCCCCCCCTGGGGGGCCCCCCCCCCCCCCCCCCCCCCCCCCCCCCCCAACAACAACACATACACACACCACCATCAACATACAAACACCACTGCCTCACCCATAAGCGCAACAGCGCAATGACAGCACAACTACACACTCATTTTTTCACCTGCCACCAGAGCAGCATTTAAAATCTAATGCTTGTCTGTCTGCTTTTTTGCACTATGAAATTCCTCACATACATACCGAACTGAGATTGAGAGAGCAGGGAGTGCAGTTGGAAAAGAGGGAGTAGAGACGGGGGAGAGAAGCCCCATGGGGCAGGGCCGCCATGTCAGGGCCTGAGAGGGGACCCATGACGGGGTCTGGAAGCTCCCTAGTTGCTTGGGACAGGGGCCATCCTTCAAGCGGGTGACAACAGCGCATAAACAAACCACTAACCTCGTCAGCTGTGTGTTTACAGTCCTGAGACTGAGTCCTGGACGACTCATTAACATCAGAGACCTTCCAAAAGAGCCATTTTCTGGGGGAGAGAGAGAGAGAGAGAGAGAGAGAGAGAGAGAGAGACCCTTATCCCATCGTAAGAGAGGAGGAAAGTGGACGACATGTCAGACAGATGGGGGCGTTGATAGATGAGAGGGCCTGGGTCATAGTGAACCTGCCCCCGCCACCCCAAAACCCACTGACACATACACACACACACGGATGTACCTCAGATCATAGCTAATACACCCACAAAGGCTGCATGTGCGTCTTTGAACATGTGTCTGTGATATGCTTTACACCTGGTTTGACAAGCATTCAGCAACCTTCCTATTATAAGCCACAATAACTGCATGTTTATAAATATGCTTGTTCACGTTTACCCCTCTGCAGACAGATCACATAATTGTTACACAACCATGATAGTGAAGTAGAAAAATGTAACTGCTCTAAAGGTACTGACAGAAACCTTTTACACCTATTCACACAACAAGCATTGTGTGTCTACAGTACAAGTGCCAGTTAAAATGAGCATTTCACCCTCAACCTTTCTTCTAAATCAACACAAACTCCAAAAAGTCAGGAGCAAGTTATTGAATCTTGTACTGAAGCCTTAAAAATAAATAAGAAAAATCTTTAAAATGGTTACACTGCCAGAGATGTGAAGTAATTCCCATTGTTTCAAATTCAAACCAACTCATTTTTAGACTTGTTTGTGAGTATATGACTGTCACTTGATGCAAGAAAAAAACATTAGATTAACTGGCTGTGTTGTTATTCATTTGCATCAGACCATTAACATGAGCCAAGAGAACAGAGAGGAGTAACCTCTGTCGTGGGCCCCAATGATTCCTGACCCAGTCCATTACTGAGGGAGATATGGGACATTTGTATACGGAGCTTGGCACCAAGCGGAGCGCAGGCAAAGAGCTCCACTCCGGGACAACAAGGGCTGTTTAATGGGGTCTCTATTTCACTTTCCTCGCGCGGGCCCGCTCCTTCTCACCTTTTAAATGGGCCGATCTATTAACCGTTTTAATGAGCTCCGCCAGACAAACGCGAGATGCATGGCCCATTGCACAATGTGGGGAGGACGACGCACTTCTCAGCTCCGGAGAGGAGAGGCGCTGACAGACTGCGAGACACCGAGGCGCGAGCGAGGCCTCTCTCTCCCTCTCCCTCGTTCTCTCACACACATTT
This sequence comes from Lates japonicus, assembly GCA_033238685.1. Classification (NCBI taxonomy): domain Eukaryota; kingdom Metazoa; phylum Chordata; class Actinopteri; family Centropomidae; genus Lates; species Lates japonicus. The sequence continues at coordinate 3,191,395 of BRZM01000029.1, read as the reverse complement.
TCACACGCACTCACTCACTCACTCATGCACACGCGCACGCACAACTTCTCGCGCGTCAATCAGGGGAGTCAATTAGAAAGATAACACGTCTAAAAAGTGATAGCCTAGAACTCCACGTCTGGAGACAGGCGGATCAGTGAGTGATGACTGACAAAATATTGTGGTAAATGTGAAAAACGATTATCTAATGCACGAGTGTGTGCCTTGGGACACAAACTGGATTTGAATGCTCCATTGCCACTTGTTAAGCTTCCAAATATTTTTCGTGGAACTTTTCCTTTAAGTCTACATTTTCCCAAAATTAAGATGCTAGAGGTTTGTAAATCAGTGTTACTCTAAGTGGGTCGTGGGAGATTAATCGTTATTTAAATTATTCCTAACAAATTATCAAAGCCCTCTAAACACATTATAATCAAAAAGGGTTTTTATTGGGACGCAAATATGCTAAGTGGATCTTTAATTAGGCCTACACCAAGCTATAGTTTGGATCATCAAAGCCCCCCTCCTCCATCTTTCCGGAGCCCACAATTCACCACGGGGTGCGGCCTGCACGCCTTGGCTATACTTAGTTGGGAAGCAAAAGCCAGTTTTGTGGCGCACCGCATTACATCTGGACGTGCGGACTAATCAGTTAGCCTCCATCAATCACTCTTACGTTTACCACCTCTCCATCACCTCCTCTATTACATACACCCCCACTTTTTTTTTTTTTTTTTTTTTTTTAAATCACACGACTGTTCTGCAAGGAGGCCCCCGTACATGCCCGTTTTAACACGACTTCTCCGGACAGGCGGGAGGCACACACTGAACGCATTTACCAGCAGAGCCCTTATGAGGGGTCTGGGAATTTAAATATTCACTGTTGACACTGTGCAGACCTGGCTGGGGGCCAGAGCCCGGGCCCGCTCCTCCGGGGACCCATGCAGAACATTCCCCTATTCTGACTTAAGGGGCAGAAATCTTCGTCTTCCATCTCGAGAATAATCATCCTTAAATACATGATGAATAATCCTTCCTATATTCTAAGAATGACTTTAATGGTTTGCAAATAAAAGTTGGTGCGGTTGTTGCTTGTTTTCCTATGTGTGTGTTTCTATATACGGTAATAAAAACGCTCCTCTGAAATAAAGTTTTGTGTTTCACAGTAAAGAGAGACCTGGAGGGCCGCCGCAAAGAAAAACAAGTGTTTTCTTTCCTGTTGTTGATGATGACGATGACGACAGTGTGTGTGTGTGCGCGCGCGCGTATTTGCGTGTGCACCTATTTCCTTATTCCATGCCACAATATTTTCTACGCAACCAATAGAATCACAATAAAATGTTTATACATTCATGTATTGACATGTTTATTAAACGTCATCAGGATGTCTGTATTATAGCTGCTATATTTCTGTGACGTAATTAATCAGTAACTTGCTTTTAACTGACCTCGTGTAACAACTTCTCCATAACCTGCTGCTTACTGCGGTCAACTGCTCATGTCATTTTAGACATGCTGCAGCTATTACACCACATTGTTTTGTTTAGTCTATTTAGCTTTATTTTGAAGCAAAAATACAGGTCTACACTGATCACTGAACTGACTGAAACTCTATGAAAACCATAACGTTCTTTAAATAACATCTCTGCAAACACAAAAATATTACAGGCCTGTTGCCTTTCTGCTTTTGACCTCTCTGCCTAATTTCTTCTTGAAGAAAAAAAAAAGATCCTGCGATATAACTGCAGCTTAATGGAATGCATTTTACAGTTAGGACCTCAACAGTTAAAAATCAGCGTTATATGATCAAAACTGAATGAAAAGCAACACAACACAGTAATGAAATCACAGCACTAATGAAAAATATAACCACAACATGCGGACTAGAGCTTGATTGAAACAGATGTAGGAAAAAAGAATATAATTCTTGATCATTTATTGTAGCAAATCAATGGATGAATAGCTTTATCAATCATCTCCTCGCATTAATTCGTACAGTTGATTGCGTCCAAGTAATTAAATCGATTTAATGACAAGTGTTTCGATATTATGCTTAATTTAATCAAACTCACTGAATATTTTCTGTTATTATTTTATCGTAAGTGAATTTTGCTAAGTGAGAGTGAGTGAGAAGCTGCGTCCTGCAATAAACAAATGAGTCTAAAGTGTATAAACTCTAACCGTCGAGCATGAAAAGAATTAAAACATCAATGTCTGAATTAGTTTTTTCCGTTCCTATACAATCATCACACATTATGCATTAATAAGAGCTCGGAATGAACTGCACGACTCACATACACAAACAGAGTAACAAACAAGATCCCCTCTCACTGAAAACATTTACCATGCCTGCCTAAATCCTCGTTTTCTCCTCGTTTTTCTCCATCAACCTGTTTTGTTTTTTACCCCCAAGTTGTTCCCCGCAAAAAACTGAAGAGACCAGCAGCCCACAGCAGCAGCAGCAGCATTGTGCAGCAAACTGCAATACAACTGCCGATGCACAGGACATGGGATTTTAACCTCCAATACACCACATTACACTACAGCGCCCACTACATGCAACGAGCAATTCCAATATAGTGGAGCGGACGAAGACAGAAAAGTTCCTCCATCGCTCCCCTCAACTTTAAAGTTTACACTCCTCTCGTGACAGCGTTTAATTTTTTTTCTTCCTCGCGACAATATCTTCATTTTGCCACTCTTAACAGGTGAAAGTGAGGATTATGTTTTTCTGGCGGAAATGAAATCGTTACACAGAAACTATTAGTAGACGCAGTGATAACAGCGACAGTATATAGGTATAAGATGGCATGTTTCAAAAGGAAAAAGAAAGGGATGTTGCACCTACTCGTGGCCAGTTTCCGTGCCCTGCCTTTGGACCTCATGGTGCCAGTCTCTCGGCGTGGGTTTGTTTGGATTTTTTCTTGGATCTTTTTTCCTCCTTTTTGTTTTTTCTCTGTCCTTTTTCTCTGGGTTTCTCAATCCAAACGCGCTATCTCTCCAGCATTGTCAGTCTGGACACCTTCGCACATGCGCACAGCCCCGAAAAATCTGCCGGCAGCAAGTGCCAGAAAAAAGTTTGGGACGATTTATCACTTTGATATGAACCTGATCTGGTTAAGATGGGTGAATCGCGGACATCTCCCTCCGTGTGTCAACTTTTCAAAAGGATCACTTGAGTGGGAGAAGCGGGGGCACACTGCAAAAAATGTCCAAACGTTGCTGTTGCAGCCTCAGATTCAGTCGTGTGTTCTTGTTTGTTTAACACGTGAGAAAACTTGGTAATTGAGATGCCTCCAGTGCAGTTTTGACTTGTTTCAGCTTATCATGAAACAAAAGCCCACGTAACTTAAAAAAACAGTCCGCCCGAAGAAAAATCTTTTACCAAGTTTAACTTCCTTAAGCAGCAGGTATCAGTTTTAAAAAAAGGATAAAAAGTTTCTGCGACTGAGCACTAAATGCAATTCTTTGTCAGGATGGATATTTTTTGCAGCGCAGTCAGCACCCCGGATCAACAGAGTACCGAGGACATTAATTATAACGATCCTTATTCTCAATCCTAGCTGCGCACCTTTTCTCTTTAAATGAGGTCACATTAATCAATGTTCACTTAAATTACCAATGCTGAATGTGGTCATTAAAGATTTTATATATTTTAATTGTGTTTTGACCATTATACCGAGCACCGGAAAATGAATGAAAAACTCCCCCACCCCCCCACCCCCACCCCTCTTGCGCTTGGGCACCCGAGTGACAGCTCTAATATGAGAGTGCCCGGGGTTTTTTTCTCTCTCTCTGTCTTTGTGCTGACAATTATTAATATGTTAAGTGCTCAGTATTAATGCCTGTTTGAGAGGTCTCTGTAGCAGTGCGTAAATTTCATCACTTGGTAATTGCTGAAGGCTCGAAAAGGATGTTTTTACTTGATTTAACTTGGAAAGGAGAAGGGCTCCATCAAGAAAGAAAAGAAAATGGACTTTTGTCCAAACCTTCATCTCAGCGGGTGGAATAATGTTTGAATCAACTTTTTTTCGCTCTGGATTTTAAGGAAAAAGGCCACACTCATAAATGCATGCCATCCAGGCACTAAAAGTCAATAAAATCACTGCATGTCCGCTGTTATCACATAAATATTTTATAGAGGCATATTTAGATACTGAGTCATATATCAGCAAAATAGAGTACCAGTCAGATACAAAAACAGCAAAACATGATTTGTTACCATTCGTTTTATTGCTGAAAGTTATGAAAAAAGAAAGAGTAAAATTGTATCCACACATCAGTCCACGCAATGATATCATAAAGGCCTATATGTCCCTAAATAGAGACATCGTATAATTAAAGTAATTGGCAATTAATTAGATCCACATGAGATCATCCTGACCTTGCAGATGAACTCTTTAATGGGTTGTGAACTCGAGTTATCGATTCCAAAGTGTGTAGAAACTGATTGAAGTCGTGACATCATGCAATGTCACGCGGGGAAAAAGATCAACTATAAGGGCTGACCAAAACCAAACCACGCCATACGGTAATATGGCAAAGCCAGTTTCAACGCGGATTAACTCTCTCTCAGTCTCTGTGCACTGTGAGCAATTAGGAAACCATACAGACCACACTGATCTGAAGTGTATTACTGCATGATTTCAACCACCTCTGAGAGAAAAGAAAGTTTCAGTGCAAAGTGGTAAATAAAAATATATATGATCTATACACAACTGGGCAAACTGCAACCCCAAAAAGTATTTCGTTCGACTTATTCACATTCACTTATCAAATCAAATCAAAAACATTTTTAAAGATGTGTCCAAGAACTCGACTAAACTAAACTTTAGTGGGACATCCTTGGACCACTGCTCCTCGTTTAAACGGCCAAGGTAAGAGGGATTAATACTGATACTTTATTGTGGTTATACCTCACTCTACCTCTACTGTAATGACATAAATGGTGCTATTAAGTGAGTTGCGCCTATACACCGTGCCTGAGAGGGTGGCGCGCCGCGCGCACGCATAAACACACACGGAGAGTGAGCGAGCGAGGGAAGGAGAGAGGGAGAGAGAGAGAGAGCTCCAGGCGGCGCGCTCAATTAGCCTAAATGGAAACAGTTTTCATTCACCGCAATAACTCACTCTTCTCTTCCCTCGTCTCTTCTCCTTTCTGAAGCACTTTCTCAATACATATTTTATTATGATACGCTGAACCCGGTGGCAGGGCGGAGCGGCGCACGGATCCCCACAGCCCCGTGGGTTGTAATTATTAGAAATTAATTGGGTTCGAGACCCCCACAGTTGCAAGTATAAACTAAAAGACTGCCCCACTTTTGCACTTGGCGTTGAATTCACAAACAAACAGCAGTTAACAAACGAGTCTCATTCTGTAGCTATTGTATCTACATCTAACGCGGGGAATCTTCACTCTAAGAAAAAAGGTTTAGATGTTACTGTATTACAGTAGTAGCGTATTCAGCTGTTAAGGGGTTAAAAGAATAACATGATCTGTATCGGGGCTGTCGAGGCAGACCTAAAGTGAAAAGGGAGCCTCCGGCGCAAGGAAATTACCAGCGCCCGCGTGACCTTTGAGCAAGGTAATCAATCAAGTGATCAACAGGGATATTTATCACTGCTTTGTCCAACCAAACCTGCGCCTGGAAACAAAATAAAAGATGTAAAATTGGATATTGATATTCCGGGATATTAACTTGGTTATTAAAAACAACAGACATAAACTCAGGTATATTTAATTTTAAAATCTTATAAAGGTAGTAGGCCTACATAATAATAATAATAATACTAAATTATTATGAGCATACACATTTTCTTATCATTATTGTCTTATTACTAGCAATAATAATAATAATAATGATAATGATAAAAAAAATATTAACATAAATAATAATAACATTTGGATAGGCAAAAACAGACTAATATAAATTTACTGAATGACAAATTTCAAAACTGGAGGCCATCACTGCTTTCCAACATATCATGGGCCTCCAGCATTTTAGACAAATGTTAGGAACATGTGTTCAGTCAATGCTTTTTTCTTACTACCTATTATCACTCTTATCTGAAAAATATAATACTGCAAAGGTTTCCTGCTTTAATTTTTTGTTACAGTGTGTCGTGTGAGAACCAGCAAAGATTTATCTGGCCCAGTGCATGCTGCCCCTGTGTGGAGAATTATCGACCCAATCAAACGCAGTAGCTTCCAATGACTAATACAATAAAATAAAAAAATACTCTGATGGAGAAAATAATTTGTCTTAACTGGGCAAAGAGTTGATAATATTCCCAGTTAAAATAAAAATAATTTTAAAGCAAACAATATGCGACTGCAAGATTAAAAGAGGAGGTGACAACCAATTTGATTCAACATCCAAATGTAAAGTTGTTAGATTTGCTTTTGTGTTGCATTTTTGACAGCACGTGAATCAAAAATTGAGGGCGAAATCAACGGCATATTGGATAAAATTCCTGCTTTAAACGCCTGCTCAAAAAACAAACCGAAAAAAGACGTTGGTATAACAAAACAGATGGATTTAATATAGGCTACACAAGATTTCGACCATGCACATATAAAAGCTTGACACAGCGTGCGAAAAATCAGGTCCAGCCTGATGAAATCTCCTGTTATTTAAGAAGTTTTGGTATAATTTTGCGTGCTGTTATCCTATATTTACTCTAGACGAACACAATTCTACGAGGGCTTATATTTCTGTACTGTCACATACTCAACGACGTTACACAATTTTTTTTAAGGAACATATAATTTTTCAAAATTTACCGATGCATTTGCTGAACAGAAATATGGTCGTACAATATCAGGATTAATGTAAGAGAATTTTAAAAAGGATCACTGTATTTTACCCAAAATATGTGGACTACCCTAACAGGATATATTTTTCTGTTATTTGTAGTCGACTAAATAACATAACGTAAAATGCCTATAATCTACCAAATTAAAGTCACAAAACTGTTTAAATTAATTTTGCTTGCATGTTTTAAAATAATCAAAATTATTATCATCCACAAACATGAAGCACCCCGACCACAAAATGCGATATGGTTCTGTATTAATGCTTGTTCTACTTATTGCATGAGGCAGAGTCAATATGAAAAGACGGCCTGCCTTGTTGTTGAAAAACCTTATACTCTTCCGCCCTCTAGCGGACACCATCTAGAAGTGTTTGACAAATACTGTGAGGAAATGGTTGAATGACTGGTGAGCATGTAGTCATGCAATATCCAAATATCTGTTCTTGTTGCCCTATCAAAATAAAACATTTGATAAATATTCTAGGAAATCCTGCAGCCACACTGTATAGCCCCATGTCACGACTTTTCGTGCAATATTGGAAAAATATATTTAAGTAATTGTGGGTTTTATCATTTGAAGGCTTGGTGTGGATCAAGTGAATCCATTCAAAAGCAGAGGGTAACATGTGATAGATTAATGAGCTGGCCTGGCTTGTACTGAAGTAAAGTGCATTTTAACAACCGCTTCTGGACTCAGTATCCAGCATGGGAGACAGATTACGATGCGCCCTGGAGACAATTTGTGGAAGTAGTATTGATAGGGCTGGTGTTGGCCACAGACGTATTTATCTCTGAGGACTGCTTGATGAGAGGGTCTTACCCACAGACATACACACACAACTCAAGATAGAAACTCATCCCCATCAATTTCAACTGATGTTCCCCTTTTGCACCGGTATCGTCAACAGAGAGATGTGACAAGTAATCAATGGGACAGTCAATCAAGTTTATTTATATCTGTTTCCCGTAACAGCAGACAGTGGGATCCTTGTCAGGTTCCCGGTTGCAGGGCAATTAAAAGAAAATATGGATGGATGGGATGCTTAGAGAGAAAACTGGTCAATAACCTACGGCAGTGTCTGCAGCTGACTGCTTACAAGACAGTTCATTTGAACTTGAAACAGACAAGATAGAAATGAATTAATGGCTCTGTATGAACAGTATAGATACTGTCTTTATAAATGCCCAAGATATAGGATAATCTTTATCACAGTCTCTGCCACTGAAGCTCTCAGAGATATCTGCAATCAACTGGGTTGTTGGTTTGTCTTACTTACCTATTTGTAGAAACCTCAACAGGACAGCAGAAGAATCAAAGTGTCCTCGGGAGGGAATGCAGCAGAGAACGCCATATTCTCCAGAGACGAGTGACACTATATTTGTATAAATGTAGGCACAAAGTAAAATCATCAATACCAAAACCCAACATATGAGGTGTACCACATTGGTTAAGTTTCATTGTCAAAAATGTATGCCTAGTGGGATTCATGAACAGGCCTCTAAGCAAAAGAATAAACGCAGGACAGGACCGAGTAGCCTACCTAGCTATTGTGGGTCACTGACTACATTTGAAAACACTCTGTAAGCTAAGCTTCATTAATGCTATAAACTGGCATCTCGTTTGTGACACAAACTACCAAAAACTTTTAGGTAGGCCTTTATCTGTCACCGATTAGTTACTTATCATTTTCAATTATTTGTATACAGCCTAATCTATGCATAAATAGCCTCATCAAACACAATACATACCCCGGAACAGGTATGGTAGTTACAGTTTTCTTGGCAGTGGGACACAACGTCATTACCTCCAAACAACACATTTGGAGCAGGATATTTTTCTAGCTAGCTTAAATCTGAGGACCAAGACTGATACGAGTTTTTTTTTTTTTTTACTCTATCAACTATACACTCAGTGAAACGCGCCATTTTGCTGTTACAGCTCGGTTACACGGCTACCAGAATTCTTCAGTAAAGCTGGCGCACCTGTCTTACGTTAACGGGTTTGGGTTCAATTCCTCCAATCACAAACGACTATGGACCAACGTCACAGAGGCTCCGACCTCCTCCACTAGATGCCCCAACGCTACCCCACTTGACCTACAGGGGGCGTCACTTTTTTTGTAGATGCAGCGCATTTCTTAATCTCTCCGTAGGCTACTGTGTTTGTGACAGATAGTCAATTTGAAATAGTTGTAAAATTAGTCTAATCTGCATTTGCTAGCATTCAGTTACTCAAGTTAACAACTCACGATTTAAAAGCGGTGAAGAATGAAAGGCTGTCATTAATATGATCTGAGACTATCTGAGATAGCTGGGACTAAACCAAAACCAGAAGCGTATCTGGGACTAAATCAGGACTAAACCGGAATAAGGCAGAGAACCATTAATAGCAAGAGTGTAGAGTGACGAGTCTGCAGGTAGGATATTTGAGGTCACTCTTTACCAAGAGCTGCCATATTGTAAATTGCTGTTTATACATTAGCCTTTAAGACACCGTAAGCACGGGTTCGAGTACCGCCTCATGCCAGCGGCGAACCCCTGTAACAATTGTGACTTTATGACGAGTTGTTTCTCTAAATGTAACCACGCTTCATGTGGTGTGTTAATTACAACGGAGTGAACGTTCAAAAATATGACCAGTGCACGTGTTTATTAACGTTATGTTTGAGGCATGGTTTGTGCTTGACGTCAACAGCAATTGTACTGTACTGCAGTGTGGTGTACTGCAGACATTTAAGTATACGGTAACAACACATTTCCACCATTGTTGAGTTGCCCTTTAATTCATAACATAACAGTGGCTCGTGTTAGTGCTACCAACTGCAGAACGCAATCCGAAATTGTAACAGATATCAGGAAACCTGTTACAATTTGACAGAAATTTGAAATGTGCATGTATGAACGTGGAGCGACAGCCAGTTCCCGTAGTGTAGTGGTTATCACGTTCGCCTAACACGCGAAAGGTCCTCGGTTCGAAACCGGGCGGGAACAGCAATTTTCGTTTTTTGTTTAGAAAATGCCGCGTTAAATGTGTAAGCCATGTGTAGACCGAAATCACTGTATATCGTCTGCACTGCAGTCCATAGTGAACAGACTCCATTGACAGATATCAACATGGCACACTTTTGTTAAACCTCCACAAGATGGCAGTGTCGAGCAAGCTAACAATAATGTAAAAAAAACACAGGGTCCTTAATTTAGGCCTATACCGCAATGATCTTTTGAATGAGACTGACAGGGCCTTGCAGCTTTTGCTTGCAACAGAAACACTTTCTGGTTTGTGGTTTGTGCAGTTGTAACATCTTCTCTGGCACTTAACAGACATACTTGGAAGCAATGGAGAACAAAGTGTTCTTGAGCATTTGGATGTTTGGATGTGGTCTCTGGAAGAATAGATTCAACCATATAGTTCCAGGTGGAAAGAAATGTGTTGATCTTGCTTGATGTAAGTGGTGAGTGAATACAATGTTGGAACAACCATATAACAGTTGACAATTCTGACATTTGCACTGCTGTAAGCTACTACAATGAATATTTTTTTCAGGAATTAAAGAACATTCAAGTAATATACCAGACTAACTTCAGTCTAGACTTTAAAAGCTACGTATGAAAAAAATCTATAAAAGTTTTGCTTTATTGTCCCATTATGGTACAAGTATTCATTAATACTCAATATAGTTTTGACATGAACCAATTCCTGTAATAATGTACATCATAACACACACAAAAAGAGAATTACATCTGACAGTTCACACAAATGACTGCATTCTTTATATCACCTTTGGAAGTGGATGGATGAAGGAACATTCTCTAAAGTTAGATAAAGACACAATGAGACTCAACAGCACTCTGGGAATTTCAATCAACATTTTATTTTCTATATGTATTTTTTTAACAAGTCAAAAGTTTGAGGTGCATAGTCATGAAGGGAGCATGAGCAACATGGTCACAAACACAGACAAACAGCTGAACATTCAGAGAAAAGTTTGATCCCAGGAAACCTGGGATTACAGATTTGTGTGTGTGTGTGTGTTGAATGAACTGTGCTGATGTAAGCAAAATATAGGAAGTTGCTGCAAGATTTCAACTTGTTATAAAGTACTATCATCTGTGAACCATTAGTGGAGTTAGATAGCTTAAGATAAAGATGTGTAGATATGCGTTTGTTATTTGGATTAAGATAGAATTACATTTGCAGTTGCTGGATGTGTAAAAAATGTTGCTGAAATTGTTCAAAATGCAGGACTGCAGTGAGGAAATGTGGAGAGGTCAGTGTCAGCCTGTGCTTATAATTCAAATCTCTAGCTAGCTAGCCTTGGTCTATAAGATAATCTGTTTCAAGAGTTATAGGAGGCAGTTTGCCAGGCTTGTAAATATGTCACAATATGCATCATAGTTTGGGATTGCTAACGATCATTTCTTTTCATTTTGTTCACTCAAAATTCTTAAAATGGAAAAAGTTGTTTTTGTGCCAAAATAAGAACATATTGCTCCTATTTCATCTCATTTATTTATCATCCCCTATGATCAGGATTATAGTAAAACTAAGTTTTTTGCTGAACTAGACCGACATTAGATCTGTGGTTGATCTTTTGATCTGTGTGGAATGTGGGAAGCAGAGAGCAGACGTCAGACTCTTGGCTTGGCAGTGTGAGTTTCAACCACTAGAAACAAATAAGTAGTGTAGAGCAATATCATATACAATTCAGTACTGAAATGCCATTAATACAGCAGAAGACCATAATACAGTATGTTTATATAGTGTAAGTGTACAAAGTGAGTTTTGTGTCACTGTAATAGTGTTGTAACAACAGCAGACATGAGACTCTTGGATTGGCAGTATGAGTTTCAGCCGCTCTGGCAGTAAGAGCAATACTAACTCTATAAAGAATCATAGTGGTTAATCAGAACTCCCAACACTTTGCTATTTTCATGAATAATGTGATACTAACACTGAGACTAGCTGTAACTATTAAATGCTCATTATAGCTGTCAACTGGGAGCAATTTGATGGATTCATGTTTGTACAAATTGTTTCATGTATCCTTTTCCTAAGAGATTTTGTGTAAACTTATACATTACAGCTCACCCATTATTAAATGTAGATAAAATGCCAAATGGGCACAGGGATTAAGTTACGTATTTATAAACAATCTAAGTAGTAGTGCTATGTAAAGCGATTGGCAACAGTTTCAGTAATATTTATAATACATTTTTTCAACTGTGACAACTGTTGCAATGATTTTATCCCTCAGTTAAATAAAATTATAAATTTAGCATTAGTTGTGACAGACACAGTTTTTTCATTATGCTAATAGTTTGAATCAAAATGCAATAAGCACATGTTTTCTTTCATGTCTTATCAACTTCTGCCAGAGAGAAGATTATTTGATGTGTTAGGCATTTACCACTAGGTGGCAGTCATACCGTATTTACTGTGCTGTGTATTGCACCACTGCAGAGGAGCATCCCACACTGTACAACGCAGACTCAGTACCGCAGCAATCACTGCAAGCAGTCGGCTGACATCAAGACTCATGTAAGGATCAGGGCATATATTTCTTGGAGAAAGTCATGCAGGTCAGAATGTACCAAGGAGAAAACAAAAATCATGTTTTGAAATGTTAAAACAGCCAATGCTTTTCTTGATTTCATAACCCAGTGCAATGTGACAGGGTTATGAAGGCAGCTGTTCCACAACTAGATCTAGACTTCAGTCATACGTTAAATCAGGTAACATTATCTTATTTATCACACACGTACTGTACCTGGCCTTCCTTAAAACAGAACATCACTCTTACACCCTCCTCACATGCCTGTGTCTGGTTTGCTGGGGGAATTTGATATGGAGGTTTTTCCCTATGTCAGTAGTTTTACTTGTACAATAAATCCAAAGAGGTAAGTCAGGGATAAGAAAGAATCTCCAGGAACTGTAAGGCAGGGTAATGGGCTTCACTCCAGGAAACATAAAAATCAGATTAGGGATCACAGAAATAAAAGGGGGGACCAAACAATGTGAACTTTGGCCACAGATATACACGTTATGCATCACAATCCCTACATGAAACCACCTATTTGTTACGCTTTGTCTGGGTTAAAGGTATGGGGGAAGAAAAGTACACTAACAGACAGATCACCTCCACAGTATTGCTTTTCCCTACAGGAAGACTTTGGATGTGCATATATACCCTCTTTACAGAGGGAATTGCACATGACTGGTTATATGAGGAAGCAAGTATGTGTGTATGTGTGTGTGTAGTGCTTCCTTATATCCATAACATTCACAGTTTTACAACACAACAAGGATACTGTATCACTTCTAACACTGCACAGTTACAGTTACAATGTTAGCAGCTATTACAGTACTCACACTAGTACATTACAAATCAGTCACTACCTCAATTCTATGAACATAGATCAGCCTTGATCCCATTTATACTCAGCAATAAAATTCCAATTAAAGTACAGTAGTTTAAATTGTCCATTAAGCAGCATTCCAATTTAAACTGCATTCTTCCATGTTTCATATATCTCTTGTCTCTTGTCTATTTGTGACAACCAAAAGTCCCACTTAGTCCATCACATTAGATTGCCACCCATGACCCAATCCAAAGAAGAAAATGACAAATGTGTCGAGAACATGTTTAGCATGGTTGCAACAATTGTTTCTGTTATACTAAACATGGCATTGGTTCTTTTGCATGGCATTTTATAGGTGGTGAATAGCAGTCACATTTCAGTCAGGGTCTTTGGAACCTATCAAACTATTAAATATAGTTACATAAAATTATTATTAGCTTTAGATGTAATTGACACTGTGTTTCCATTATGCAGCCTTTATAGTCTGAATCAAAGTGTAGTAACTGCATGTATATCTGTGTTGTATATCTTTATAGATAATTTGATATATGCAGGATTTACCACTAGGTGGCAATCATACTGTATTCACTGTGCTGTGATGTGGTATAGTTAAACCATGCTATAACATAATTCAGTCTAAATACAAGTTTCATGAAACAGCTTGGTGTAGATTAGCAAATATGTACATAAGAACATTAGAACTGTTGTGTTTTCATAAATTTCCCAGACAATTTGTGTTAGATTTAAAAAAAAATAAAATAAATCTCTGGTCACAAAACTCAGGTTTTTTCATATTAGGATGTATGAACATTCCATTGCAGACATGGGTTTTACTTAGTCAATAAAAGGCAGAGGTCATAGGTGTTTTGTGATGTAGCTCTTCTTGATCTATCTTCCATTTGCTCAGGGAATTTTATGCCAAGTGTAAAAGGGATCTAATATAGATTGATCCAATGCAGTTAAATCTGTCTAATGTAGATATATGAACCTAATGTCAATACATTAGTCCAACTGAGATACATTGGTACAGCGTTGATTCATCTGTACAATGAACAGTGCCTTGGACAGACAGAGTTGCCATCACAGCCAGTCCAGACACATCTATAAAGTGCCTTATAATGGTTTATTGCATAATCTGATGTCTGTCTTATTGCTTCCATTGAAAGCAAGAGGGGAAATGCACTCTAGTATTAGAGAGCAGCAGGCTGACAGAAGTGAACGACTAGAAAAATAAGATAAATCTTGCCAAAAAATAAATCTTGTTGTCTCTCTGTTCCAGTGAGACAACATGTAGTCAGACAATGCTAAAAACATTTTTACACAATGCAGTTGTCAGAGTGCTCAATCAAACATGACAATCACAATGTGAAAAATGAAATGTTGTTTTTTGTAAACTCTATTAATACTGTATATTAAAAAAAGAACAATGACTGTGAAGTCTTTCCCATGATTTCCTGTTTTGTGCAGCCACTCTGAACAGTGGTAAAGTGCTGTATTGTTTGTATGCACGGCCAGTGTACTACTCTCTGGTATCAAAGTGGCTCTTAGTATGTGAGTACATTTGTAGGCGTGTGATGTGTGTGCATGTGTGTGTGTGAGCAGCTTTCAGCTGTCATAGCTATTCAAGCTATGTACGCGGGTGTGGCAGGTCATGACTGCCAGCTTTACAGAAGTGACCTCTCATACTCAGTCGCGTAGAGGGGCTCTAGTTTCCAGTGGGCATCTTAGCACTGAGTTAATCTCTGTTGACTTATCATAGGGTGAAGTAGAGAAGTAAGACTTTGTTGACTTTTTCTGTTTTTCTTAAACAGAAAGTGATTACATGTTGATTAAATGTTGTTTTAATTAAAACATTTAAGCATGTTCAATTAAATTAGTATATGTTTGTATTTATATATATTTTTTCATTGTGTTAATTTACTCCCAACAACTCTCAGCTCCCACCAAACTCTTGAATACTCTTTAAGTACTAAGACACCAGTACTATTAAAATCTCACAACAAACATCTGATAATCTTCATTTCCCTACATTTTTATATATAGTCATAGCAAATAGTAGTTGGCTAATCTGAACTCTGAACTGAGTGAAACACTGAAAGTATTGGCTGGTTATAAAATTACAGAAGACAGTTTGCAAAGAAAAATGAACCACTGGCCTACTGGGATATTCACACATTCATTTTATAATAACACTAAACACTGGATATTCTTTTTGCAATGAACTAAAATATACTTTTTGGACAACATATATATTTAACACGTATTCCCTGACAGTCTTTACATTCTTTTGCAGTGATCTGTTCCAATGCTTTGTTACCTGTATTACTGAGGCTGTATCAATGAACTTGTTTGGACTCTTCAGCACAATTACAGATGTATACTGTATTGTTAAAGTGTTTTCTAACGGTTATCTGAGCAAGTTTGCTTTGGAGGGTGGCCAGTTAAGAGTCTGCATATACGTGTGGAAAGTGAATTGGTATCTGGAGAACTGCATACGTATGTTGCTCTCCCCACTTACACTATATCCCACTGACATGCCATTGAGGAAAGTGCCAACATCTTAAACTTTTCTAGCAGAGTTTTTCATTTTTATAACTAAAATTTAGAGACACTTCCCCACAAATACCTGTGGGCCATTATTCTAAAAGAAGTCACCGTTCAATCACCCTGACCTGGTTAAAGGGGTAAGAGAAGTTGTAGCAGTGTTTTTGGAGGTGCTTATTGGGCATTGACAGAGCTTCAGTCAGTTGAGGTTGATGTGAAGGGTTAAATGGGACCATACAGAGACACACAGAAATGTTCCTGTACTGTGATACTAGACAACATATACTTATATGACGTTATATAAAATGCGCACATGCTAAAAATGCACTGGTTATTAGTCAGAAGCAGCATGATTAAGTTCATTCCTTTCTATAGGGAGCTGGGTAGTCTGGGGATTGTCTTTGATGAGGGTGAGGGTTGTTGTTTTTTTGTTTTTTTTAAATATATTTTCTGTGTTTTTATCCTCCCACTAGCAGGGGGAGCAGAAGCAGAACAGGCACCTGTGTTTCATCTAAAGCAAAACAATAAAACCTGTGCAGAACTGGATCCTCAAGTCACCTAAGAAAGCCCAGTTGTCAGACTCAGCTAGCCAGTAGCTGATCAAAATGTGAGTCAGTATTAATGAACCAGGCACACCCCAACAGTGTGTCAAACCTGGGCCCAGCAGTAAACATGAAAGTTAAAGTTCAGGCTGGCATGGCAGAGATTAGGGTCAATGGTTAGATCAGGACAAAATGGTCAGGAAAAATAGCTTTAAAGACCTCTAGAAAACCAGCATATGGTCTGCTAGTTACTCACAAGAATAGTAAGAAAGTAGGTAAATGTATATTAATTATGTTATATCTATTATAGTATTTTATTTGGTTATGACCAAACACTGCTGGCTTAAATATTAAAAAATGTAAAAAGTAATGAATAGATTTTCTTGATGAATGGTCCTCTGGTTTGTGTTTACTGGTGGATATGCATCAGTGTTGTGTGAGGGTTAGAAAAAAGCATTTCAGCAGTTTTGTGCTGTTCTCCAGTTGACATTATGGCAGTTTATAGATTATGGCAATTCATTGTGATATCAAAGTGTGCGTGTTCCCACTGGTCAGGTTTGTTTGGGTCCAAGTTTGACTCAGAGTTGTGGATTACACTAGCCCCATGACTTCTAAATGGAGAATAAAACATACTGTAGCTTGTGAACTGAGACTGGTAACTATATTTTTGGAGTGGCAGTTGAATCCTCAAAGTCTTTCCATTAAAAAAAAGAACTTCCTCTAATATGATGTAATAGTTATATGTCAAATCTACTTGAGGCTGATGTGTGGAGCAAGTGTGAGGTTCAGTAAGATACAGAGCAGAATTTGATAACAGAGGCTATACACTGTGTAACAAATGGGCTGCCATGTAAGTGAGGGAGTGATCCAGGCCTGTGCACATTTCACACTTCCCAAATGTCAAGCATGATTTAAAAGACATTTACATGTTGTATTAGTTAGCCACTAGTAAGATAAAACAGTCCACTGATAACAGCATTTTCTCTGAGCGTGTACATTTGTCTAACATATATACAAACATACAGACATACTTTGCATTTTGCTCATGCCTTTGGTGTCCCTTTGTTGTCAGCTTTGGCTCCTGAAAGTCCATTTTCTGTATTGTCATTCCCTGAGGAGCTCACCAGGCACTCTTTACTACAGGGGACAGAGAAACCAAAGGTTAAGATGTACACCTTGAGTAAGAGGAACATAAGAGTGATAAGGGCTATATACAGCTATGGGTATATGCTACAGGGATTTTACCTAGCCTAACCCTCATAGCCCCAAATAATAATCTTGTGTTGGACACAAATTGGAAATATGTAATTAAGGTTTTATTGAAAAACATGTCAAAGAAGTTAATTGAAAGCTCAAAACTCATGTAAAGCCTGAGAACTTGATGCTTCTTGCAATTCTCACCATTATTAATAACATTTTGTGTAAATGTATCCTATAATAGATATGTATAATATTTAATTATTAGATGTACTTTATGCTTTGCAACTCAACAGTACTACCATTTCTCTTTTTTCTGTCTATTTTAGCTCAACATTATTTCATTGATTGGCCTGCAGCTATGTGAGTTACTACTTGTCACATTTATTGTTAAGTAGTGGCTAATGCCCCTTTTTAACATGGAAAACAATAGTCTCATATTAACCCAATTAAGTTGTCATTTTAAGTCAGAAATACCCATCAAGACAAATCAAGACATTTAGATTATTCTGTTTCTTGTCACATTATTGATGATCATTTTAAACTCTTCATTGATCTGTTTTGCATTGAGAGTTTTCACAGCACTTGCAATACTTATAGCAACTGCTTGACAATGTCTGAGTTTATGCACACAATCAAAGGGGGTAACTTACTTTATAACCAACCCATGCATACAGCTTAAAAAATGATTATTTTCTATAATAGTCATATTATAGTTTAATAGTGACATTATTGCAGTCCACACTGTCTACTGTCAGTCTAACGTAATTACTGTCATCAATTCACTTAGTCTACATAGAAACACAGCTAAGGACATTAAATTATCACCATTTCTGAAATGAAAAAAATAATAAAGTAATGGATTACCATATACAGGTAGCCAGTAGCCTGTTACCATCTATAATCAAGTATATTCAATACTTTTCTTAATTTATTGTTCTTATTACCATAGGCAGTGATTTACTCACTTCTTTTCGTCATCCTTCAGCAGGAAGTGAACAACCAAGGCCTTTATCACCATGACAATGATAACTAAGCCAATGACTCCACCCAGCACTGAGACAATGATGACTGTCAAAGTATTGTCAACCTCCTTCACTGAAAAGAGGAAGAGATGGAAAGATGGACAGGGAGGTGATGTAAACAATGTGGAGACAGAGTTAAGAAAAGTGAGATAAGACACTAGCAGTAGAAACACCAAGCTTCTTTGTCCGTCTAAGAGCATAAGCACCATCATAATGTTGAGATAGATAAAGTTGTCATTTTGTGTGCCAGGTGTATACAGGTGTGTGTATTTGTCACATACTTTGGTCCACCACTATAAGAGTGAAGGTAGCACTGTGGTTGCGGTTCTTCTCTTTTGGGTTTCTGGCGAAACAGATATAGTCTCCTTGATCTTCAAAGGTGATGTTCCACAGCAGGATGGAGATGTTGTTGCTCTTTGAGGAGCCGACAAACTCCACACGTTCATGGTACACATTGACTCTGGGCTCCACACCCTCCATAGGGATCTCCGCTTCACATAACTACAGGCACACATTTGTACATACAGGGACAGGTTGTTAGGTATAATTATTTCTCCGAAGTATTAATGGAACCAGGCACCCCAACAGTGTGTCAAACCTGGGCCAACAGTAAACATAAGAAAGTTAAAAGTTCAGGCTGGCATGTGAGATTAGGGTCAATGGTTAGATCAGGACAAAATGGTCAGGAAAAATAGCTTTAAAGACCTCTGAAAACCAGCATATGGTCTGCTAGTTACTCACAAGAATGGTAAGAAAGTAGGTAAATGTATATTAATTATGTTATATCTATTATAGTATTTTATTTGGTTATTGTTTTTAGCTTAAATATTAAAAAAATGTAAAAAAGTAATGAATAGATTTTCTTGATGAATGGTCCTCTGGTTTGTGTTTACTGGTGGATATGCATCAGTGTTGTGTGAGGTTGAAAAAAGCATTTCCAGCAGTTTTGTGCTGTTCTCCAGTTGACATTATGGCAGTTTATAGATTATGGCAATTCATTTGTGATATCAAAATTATTGCGTGTTCCCACTGGTCAGGTTGTTTGGGTCCAAGTTGACTCAGAGTTGTGGATACACTAGCCCCATGACTTCTAAATGGAGATAACATGCCTTAGCTTGTGAACTGAGACTGGTAACTATATTTTTGGAGTCTTGGTTAGTCCTCAAAGTCTTTCCATTAAAAAAGAACTTCCTCTAATATGATGTAATAGTTATATGTCAAATCTACTTGAGGCTGATGTGTGGAGCAAGTGTGAGTTCAGTAAGATACAGAGCAGAATTTTGATAACAGAGGCTATACACTGTGTAACAAATGGGCTGCCATGTAAGTGAGGAGTGATCCAGGCCTGTGCATTTCACACTTCCCAAATGTCAAGCATGATTTGAGACATTTACATGTTGTATTAGTTAGCCACTAGTAAGATAAAACGGTCCACTGATAATATTTCTTTCAGGCGTGTACATTGTCCTTGCTCTTTGAAACATACAGACATACTTTGCATTTTGCTCATGCCTTTGGTGTCCTTTGTTTGTCAGCTTTGGCTCCTGAAAGTCCATTTTCTGTATTGTCTCATTTCCCTAGGGCTCACCAGGCACTCTTTACTACAGGGGGCAGAGAAACCAAAGGTTAAGATGTACACCTTGAGCGAGAGACATAAAGTGATAAGGGCTATATACAGCTATGGGTATATGCTGCAAGGATTTACCTGGCTGTATCACTGTTTCAAATAATAATCTTGTGTTGGACCTGATGGAAATATGTAATTAAGTTTATTGAAAAAACATACAAAGAAGTGGTGACTCAAAACTCATGTAAGCCTGAGAACTTGATGCTTCTTGCAATTCTCCTACATTAATAATAACATTTGTGTAATGCTGTCTATAATGAATATGTAATATTTAATTATTAGATGTACTTTGCTAACAACTCAACAGTACTACCATTTCTCTTTTCTGTCTGCAGCTCAACATTATTTTATTGATTTGGCCTGCAGCTATGTGATTTACTACTTGTCACATTGTTGTTAGAAGTAGTGGCTAATGCCTTTAACATATGGAAAATAATAGTCTCATATTAACCCAATTAAGTTGTCATTTTAGTCAGAAATACCCATCAAGACAAATCAAGACATTTAGATTATTCTGTTTCTTGTCACATTATTGATGATCATTTAAACTCTTCATTGATCTGTTTTGCATTGGGAAGTTTCCTGGCACCACCGCAATACTTATAGCAACTGCTTGACAATGTCAGTTTATGCACACAATCAAAGGGGTAACTTACTTTATAATAACCCATGCATACAGCAAAAAATGATTATTTTCTATAATGGTCATATTATAGTTTAATAGTGACGTGTTTGCAGTCCACTGTCTACTGTCAGTCTAACGTAATTACTGTCATCAATTCCTTGATCTGCATAGAAACACAGCTAAGGACATTAATTATCACCATTTCTGAAATGAAAAAATAATAAGTAATGGATTACCATATGCAAGGCATGTGATGACTATTACCATCTATAGTAGTATATTCAATAACAATTTGATGTATTACCATAGGCAGTGATTTACTCAGCGCTGTCTCATCATGTCAGCGGAAGTAGACAGCAAGGGCGCATCACCATGACAATGATAAACTAAATAATGCCCAGCACTGAGGACAATGATGACTGTCAAATGTGTCAGCCTCTTGCTGAAAGAGGAGATGGAAAGGTGGACGGTGATACAAACAATGTGGAGACAGAGTTAAAAAGTGAGATAAGACACTAGCAGTAGAAACACCAAGCTTCTTTGTCCGTCTAAGAACTCGCTTCCATCACAATGTTGAGATAGATAAAGTTTGTCATTTTGTGTGCCAGTGTATACAGGTGTATGATTTGTCACATACTTTGGTCCCGCCACTATAGGTGAAGGTAGCACACTGTGGTTCTTGGTTCTTCTCTTTTGGGTTTCTGGTAGTGGATGTAGTCTCATGATCTTCAAGGTGATGTTTCACAGCAGGATGGAGATATTTGCTCTTTGAGGAGCCGTAAAACCACAGATTCATGGTACACATTGCTCTGGGCTCCACCCTCCATAGGGTCTCAAAGCCACATAACTACATTTTTGTTGCCTGTACAGGGACGGGTTGGGTGCCATTATTTCAGTGGCTTCTTCAGGTTCTGTCCGCGTTTAGCAGTGTGTGTGTGTGTGTGTGTGTGTGTGTGTGTGCGTGAACATGTGTGTGCATGTGCATACCTTAAACATGGTCCCATTGTCATTATAGTGCCAGTTGAAGTAGAGATTTTTGATGCCGATACAGGAGGAGTAGGTGCAGGGCAGCAGAACTGTGGAGCCATTCATTGCTTCAATTGAAGACACTTTACCTGTTGAGACCTCCAGTCCACCAACACTCCATACACCTGAACCAATAAAGAAAGGAAATGGTGAACACAATAAACACCTCAACTATATATAGTCCATTTATTTAAAAATATAATATAAATTAAATAAGAGATGATGGTATCAGTTTTTTGGATTTCCTTAATGACTTCAGTGTTCAAATTTTCAGTTTATGACCGATGATGTAGCCATCTTTAGCATATTTGTATCTGTTGTTAAAAGTTAGAGACACTGAAGTCTTGGTAAGTGACAGAGTTGCCATTAACAGATGATTTTGTTGCCATCAGTGTTGCATGAAATCAAATGTATGCTGTTTTCAAAACAAATCAAATGTTACAGAACTTGAAAAAATGCGTTCCTTTTAAAATCTCCACTTGATGCAACATAACAGGTTGTTTCCTACTCTGACTCTGATGCTGCTGGCACCAGTTAAGTTTTCTAGTTTGAGGTCGGGGAGAGGTTTTACTCTGCTTCCAGGAAACCCAGCCTCTCATTCAGAGTCAAACAACACTTCTGTTAGACTAGTTCACTTCCCCCTAACTCGTGCGCTTTTGTACAGTGTCACAGTAATTACACAACACCAGTGATTGTGGAGAGGGTTCAATACAACTGCATGATATAATTTCAAGTACTGTATGATATCAACTAAATAAGACATGATGTTATCAGTTGTTTTGGATTTTCAAAATGACATTGATGTTTGAATTTCTTGAGTTGAAACAAACTCGTTTTATGATGTTGCCGTCTTCGCAAGATTTCTATGTGTTTTGAAAATTGACTGTCCCTTTTCTCCAAAGCTTATATAATGAATAATTAAGCTCATCAATCAAAATATTTATTTTATACCAGACCATGTTTTTTGGCTATGTACACAATAGCGTGATTTGCTGTGCCCTCTGAATAATGAAACACATTCATCTGATCAATGGTGTTGGCATATTTGCAGCATTATAACAAAAGAGAAAAGCTAGGAATGTCTCATTCTTCTGTCATGGTCAGAAATGTTTATTCTGCTGCCCACTTATCTCTTATTACTGTGAGGCTGCTCTCAGACTGCAGGTAAAAGTGGCCCATATCAAACTTTTTTCACCCCTGAAGAGAAAACATCAAATGGAATCTAAAATTGAATGCAATTTCAAAATCTCAACAGTATACATTGAATTTACGGAAACCATGAATACTCTACTGAAGCTGTATTTATTACTTTTCCAGACTTGTTTCATAGTTATACATACTGCAGATAGCCCAGAGGCAGTTGAGTATAAGTACAAAACAAAAGCTGAGAGTTATAAAGAGTTATAAATAAAATCAAATGTATGCTGTTTTCATGACAAAACAAATCCAGTGCCACTAAAATTAAGAAGCTCAAGCTGACAGTTGGTGGTTCCTCCTTTTAAAATCTCCACTTCATGCAGCAAAACAGGTTGTTTCCTACTCTGACTCTGATGCTGCTGGCACCAGTTAAGTTTCTTCTTCTGTGGGTTTTGGGGAGAGCACAGAACCTCTTTAGTTATGCTAGTTGTGCAAAATATGATGACCTCATTTTTTATTGTGCTTCCAGGAAACCCAGTATCTCATTCAGAGCCAAACAACAGTCCTATTAGACTAGTTCACTTCCCCCTGCCAGCTCATGCCCTTTTGTACAGTGCACACTGCCAGTGATTGTAGAAGAGTGCTCAAGCAGAGGGAAAATGTGGGGGGGGGGGTCACCAACTGTAAATATTATACACTCAGTGCTAGAAACATGAGTTTCTGCCCTCTACTGGTCACAACTTGAACAACCTGAGAGAGATAGTGGACACTTTATTTATTTATTTTCTGAAGTCATCAAATTTCTAAATCATTTGACTTGGTTTCACTCTGGTAAATCTTTGCTATTTATTGATCTATGTGAGTGCATTCATTATTCCTATATGCACACCAAGCAAGATGATGAGACTGTGTATAAGACTTAGGTAACTGATGACTGACTAAGAATGACAAATAAGCCAACACTAACTAATCCATTTTAAATGAAAGTTACCCATGGACAGCAAGACAGAAATGCTCCTAAATCAAAACAGAAACATAAATCTAGTTTATTATTATTATTACCGTCCTGTGGTATTGTTATGCAAGGCAGAAAACACTTAGTACAACTTTCATTTCCAAAACAGACAGCTCATCTTGTATTGGTATTTGGGTCTTGCTGGGCGGGTTATGTTAGTTTTGCAGTGACAGCTGGTGTAATTCCCAGATTGTTGCTCTGGTGTCTCACACACACTTGGGGCCTATTTATAAATGTGCTCCTCCACACTGACCTGCTCAGGATCACATTGCACTTGGACATGGTGCAAACAGCGTATGCCTATGTGTTTGAGAAGGACTTACATCTATATCAGAATTTTGTACCACCTGCTTTCTAGTTCTGTGAAGATATCAGTATTAGCAAAACACTGAAACAGTGGAATCCGTCTGGTCAGTTTGGATTAAATCACTGTTTACTGTTGCAAATTAGGTGACACACTGTAATCAGCTAGGGTTATTCAATTTGAACATGGGTTTCTTTTTGGCCATTTTATTTGACAGTCTAAAATAGGCAAATTGAGGTTACTGTGATTATATTGCTCATTACCAAGGGCAAATGTGGATAATAAAAATGCATATATAAAAATTAAAATGGTTGTGAGTTGGGACCTAAACCATGGAGCCCATGTCTTGGAGTGACACTGAGCCCACTGAGCTAGTTTAAAAAGCAGTTATTCATAATTCACTGCAGTGTGTAGCAAACTTAGCGTGCTGTTCTATCAACATAAAAGTCTTGATCGATCATGGGGTGATGACGATAAATATGGTGTGACTGCAAATGGTAGAGAACTTGTATCATTACTGTTGCTCTCTCTTCCTTTCTCCTTCATTTCAAATGCAAATCTGTAAATCCAAATATGTGAATGCAGTCATTCCTGGCTTGTTCACCGAATTCACTGCTGATTCACCAGTTGATGATGTGGTGATTAACAGAGAAATCACTTGTGCATAGATTCTATTCACATTTCTAAATAACCGAAAGGTTCTGTCAAGTATCATAGTCTAAGAAAAAACGTGTGCATAAAACATAAAGCTGTTTTCTAGTAACTGTCAAGTTGATGTGGCAGTAAAGCGTTAAATCTCTGAATGCTGTGTGAAGAGTAAGGGTGTATGAGTGTGTTTGGCTGTACTTTTTCTTTCTTCAGTTTTCTGAATTTGCTCACACGTCTTCTCAGTCTCAACCCTTCCTCTTGTTTTCTAAAGTCTGATATTTTTACCTCTCCTCTGTAGTCATCTTGACTTGTCTCCTCTACTTTCAGTAGCAGCTCAGGCCTTTTGGGTTCTGCTTGTTCTTTTCTATGTCTGGTTTTGCTCTCTTTTAATGGGCTCCTACTATTCTTTTTTTTTTTTGCAGCACTGGGCACTTTTCGCTCTCTTCCTCCTTTTTTCTCAATCTTTCTGTCTTATACTTGCTCTCAGAACTTGTTCCTCAGGGACCCTATGACTAAATAAGGAGAGATGTGAGGAGCGCGGCTGTGTATGTTTGTGTTTTTTTATTTTTTGTTTTGTGTGTGTGTGTGTGTGTGTGTGTGTGTGTGTGTGTGGGCAGTGGAGGAATCAATGGCAGCTAAGGGGGTTGAAATGTTTCCTGTCACTGGCTGCTGGTTGGAATCCTCTGACTGCCTTTTAAACTCTGAGCTAAGTACAATAATGAATTATCTTTTGCCCTCTATCCATAATTACTGGCAGAATGCCAGTGAGCAAGGTTTGTAACCAAGTGCTCCAGAGAGAATGATGGAGCTAAGGAAAACAAGTGAGGATACAAGGGAGAATCTCCCTTCTAAATGGCTTACGCATGCTGGGAAGCATGATGATCTTTTACATATCTGAGAGGAGCCCCCCCCCCCCCCCCCCCCCCGAAATAGATTTCACACCTCCCTCATTTCACACCTCTCTACTATCTTTTTTCTCTCCGCCCCTTCCTCTTCTCCAGTCTTCTTCAATCTTTACGGTTTGTCCTGACAAAACCGACAGATTCACATATGCTAGTAAAGTGTTATGCTAGTTATATATGCATGGTTGTCTTTGTATCTGTGTGGTTATATGTGTGTGAACTGTTCATGCAGTATATACTGTATGCCTGTACTACTCGTACACTTGTGTGTGTTTGTGTGTGTACATGAGTAATAAGCTGGAATGTCCAATATTTTTAGCACCACTATCAAATATCTCTTTGTCCCATTTGGGAAACATCAATATCTGAATCACTGATGGGAGGAAAGGCAAATGAGTGTGTGTGTGTGTCCTTGGCTGACTGTCAAGGTGAGTTGTTTCTTTAAGTAGGCCAGAGATTGAAGGGTTAATGTATTTCCGAGTTGAACCCATAGAGAACTGACCGAGGACACTATTACCTCTACAAGAGAAAAAAAGACAGAGAGAGAGAGAGAGAGAGAGAGAGAGAGAGAAGGAAGGAGGGGTGATGGGAAGGGTGTGGGAGAAGGGGGGAGGAGAATAGAAGAGAGATGAATGGGGGAGCAGGGGTAATGGAGGAGGTACAGTGTGTGGGAAGTGATGGAGGGGGCTCACTAGGGAAGAACAGAAGGAGGGATAGGGAGAGGTAAGGGAAGTGAGATGTCCTCTCCAAGGTGAATGTTTGACAGTATAGCACAGAGAATTACAACAGCAGCTAAGTAACTCAATCAACAGAGCTGATGGTGTTGGTGGAGAGGGTGGGGTCACGTTTACACTGCACCTACACATACGGATAGAGGCTTACATAATATGATAGCCACACAAACAAGCATGGCAGCATGTAGTATAATTACCACATTTACATGCCAACTACTGACAAAATATTACTAGTAACTGCTGAGTTATAACAAATTACGCTCTGCATCTGTTTGCCTCATTGCTTGTTTCACCACAACTCCTACTTTGTCTGCTGTTTGTTAACACATGGCACCATAGATTGAGACTTGTGAAAGTGGAGAGGACCAAAGTAGTGTAATGTCAGGGTTGAAGTGACAGTTGTTCTGTGTGTTTGCATATCTCAGATCTTTTTGGATTTCAGACCTTTGTTTTCAGAGGAGGATCTGTTATAATGAGGGCTTGTAATATCAGTGACATCTCTACATGTCTAATGCAAGTAAGGACTGACCCTTGGAGGATAAATAATATAGTTCCAAGGTTGGTCTTTGGATGAGGAGGACCTGACAGCAAGTTACTGTCACGTTTCACATATATGTATCATATCTCTGATAAATTATTAGAATGAGGAGTTTATTGTTGAGTAGTTTAAAAGGCGAAAGATCTAGTAATAAATAAGTATCCTCCCATTTCCTGTGTATTTTCCTTTCATTCCACATCTGGCTTTCAGTGGGGCTTTGTTTCACTCATGTTTTCCCTGGCTTCATTTCTGTTGCCAAAGGGTCTGTCGAGAGAGATTGCTGCAGTGTTTTGGCAAAGATTATCGGTGTCTAGGGAAAATAAGAATAAGAACAAAAATTCAAGAAGAGAAACAGCTGTGTGTTTCTATGCAGGCATAACATTTCAACAGATGTGTAATGTGCATATCCAGATAAATAACCATATGCCGTCAAATAGAATATAGAACACTGCAGAATACAGATGAAAAGCAGACTGATGTTAAGCACTATGATGTTGGGGAGTGGAGACTGATAGTGTTGCCACAAATGAGATGGGGATTGACAGCAGGGATAAACTGGCTGACACCCCAAGATGGCTGCCATAGAGTTTTTCATGGCCCTCAGCAATTGTTCAGTCAAAGGTCTTTAGAAGATGAAAAATGAGCGAGTGATGATAACTGATTAACAGTGAGACAGGGATCACAATTACTAACACTGAGGCCTGGATTGTTTTTAGATCAAAACTTTCAGATCTAGAGCTCTACATTGGTCCTTCAAGTCCTCATTTGGCCAGCAAGGCTTAAAATTAAATTTAGCCCATGTTACTATATGGTTTGATGATCATTTTACCTCTGAAATGAGATTGCATTAACTTGCCTAAGATGGATCAAATGCATCAGAATTTACCAGACCTTGTAGCAACAGTAACAGTCAAATGTTCAATGCAGAAATGAAGCATTATTGGATAGAGGGAACTCATTTTCATTCTGGGGGTTTTGGATGTTTATTCCTACTATCAATATGGTCTTGTGTTGGTTAGAGTTAATCTTCTGAACTGGCCATTTGACCTTTGAATTTCTGAACATCTTCTTGGATGCATACCTCCTTAATAGTTTTCCATTAAAGACAGCTTATACTGCTTATAATATGAGGTCAGCGTGGTCTAAAGTTGCATTCAGTAGCCAATCTCACAACATGATCAACTGAAAAGCTATTTTATCTCATAATTAAAAAAAAAAAAAGTGTCATCTTCTGTACGTATGACATTTTATTAACTGACATTTCAAGACAAGTGCTACTGACATTTCAGCACAATGGATTTACTCATCCTTAATAAAGCATTATGTCAAAATGTTACCAGTAAAATGGCATGGAAAATGACAAGATGGTGTTGGATTTTGCTCTTTTTCAACACTTTACTGTGTATGACCTGATGCCTACATTCTGTATGTTTTTCTGTCTTTGTTGAAACAAAGAAACAGAAACAGGTTTTTCATCATGACAGTTGTATGTACAAGCATCTAGTGTGTGATAAGCTGCGACCAGATTTGTCTTACAGAGGCCATTGTGACAAATAATGCTGTGGTGGGAGTTAGTCCTGAAAAAGCTTAGTGGTCTTTTATTCAGGCATTACCTTGACCAAAGTGCAATACTAAGAGATTTATCCAGCTAAAGTCATTTGCTTTGATGTGGAGTATGACCTTTTCCTTAATGCCTTAGTTGGACAGTGTAACAATGTGAATTTTACTGGTAACAGCAACATGTTTGTGGTGAGGAGAAAAATAAATGAAAGAGCTGAAACCTATTTTGTTTAATTTGAGGTTAATTCTATCACCAAAATATTATAATACCATATAGTTCACCTAAGGATGGCACTGAAATCAAGGTCCCCACATGCACCCATTGATCTTTTTTTGTGACTGTGCGGAGTTTCAAAACATATGCACTCCAGCGGTAAGGCTGAGTCAGCCACTGAGGGGGTTCGAGTCGGACAAGTGGCTGGGGTGTTTCACCCATACCATGCCCCTGTCTTTACTGCATCCTTACCCTGGCTCCACTTTCTTGCTGCTCCTATATCATGTTTCTACCATACCCTGGTAGGTTCATGATTGCAAGATCTGGATCTTGTCCACCGTCAAGTTATCAATCAATTGACTTGTGTCTAGCTCTTCCTTTTCCTCTTCTGTAGTAGAACCATGTGTTTGAGGAGCTTGTTTAATTAAAGGACACTGTCGAGTCTGTTATAGAAAATGCTACTGTACACTAATTTTGTGTTAACTCACACAGGGCTTATTTTATCTTCATCTGAATTGTTTAGTAAGCACTTTTGTAAAACTGCTGTGTCTGCAGTATGTGCATGAAGCTTTAACAATTTTTTTTACAATACTGTGTTTGGCATAAGACCTTTGTAGAATTCTAATTGGAACGTCAGCATGATTTGCATGGTACAATCCGACCAAACCCAGCAACTGTGGTTGCAGCTTAAGTTTCTAGCAACCAGCTGTTATCTCACAACTTGATGAATCCATTTTGATACCACAGACTGCCACCCGTGCCCTTCTCTTAGAACATGCCAGAGTTCTTCTGAAGCTCAGTAGGTGCAGCCAAACAGGGCACAGGCCCAGACACCAAGCTCAGCCTGTCCTACATCATCTGTTCATAGAATCCAGTGCCAATGCTGACCTGTGACCTCTAGATTCCCCACAGTTCTGGTTTAGCTTTAAATGCTCTCAGTTTGCCCCGGCAATATAGCAGCATGTCCTTCACACCAAGCATAAAACATAGCACCCTGTCGGGACATACACAATCATACCATGTTTCATCAATCTTACCAACCTTTCAATGACAGCCTGTGGCAGTGAAGGATAACCAAAGTCCACAGCCTGACAACAGTAGCCTGACCCTATTCACAGGATTCATGACTTCCTACCAATCCATCAACCTAAGAGTGTCATCACCAATACCTTAGCCACACCAGAATCCCCATTTCTGTATACACCAATATAATCCTCCCATTCCACTCAGCCATGAAAGTTAACAAGTAAAACTTAATATAAAAGCAAGGGATTTTTATGCACTTATTTTTCAAGGTGTACCAGCCTTTATGTTCTGATAACCTTCAGTGAGGTTACTGTTAAATAGATGAAAGAGTCAGATACCTTGTTGGACATTGGTAGATAACCTTACTTTGATCAACATTAGACATACATAGGTTTCACAGCAAATGGGACTGGCCATCATCTCATGGAGTCGAAGCAACACCCAAGTGCAGTTCCACCATCCACCTACTGTACTGTGGAATATACTGAACCTAACCCTGGGTCTGGTCCATTATCTCACAGAAAATTTATTCATGCATCAGAGTAGTCCCACACTAAGTCACCAATAATCACTTTCAGACTCAGCTCCACCCACATTTTGTCCTGTTTGTCTGGCTGCAGGCACAGAGCAATGAGATGCTAGGAGCGTGTTTAAAAATGTTTTTCGTGTTGCTGGTACAAACACCAACAAGTACTGGACTCACTTGAACCTTCCTGGGTTAACTATACATAAATTCAGCCCCAAGCGGTAAAATTTTCTTTCTTTCATAAAGTTTTATTCTGTCTTGGTTTTTGCTTTTTTTATTTCTTGCATATTAGTATATAGTATGGCTCTATTTTATTTTATTCTATTCCATCCTATTCAGTGAAAGAAAAAATTTGTAAATGTTACTTTTTGGCATGTAGTCCAGTGTTTCTTTTTGCTGCTGCTCAGTGATTGCTTTCTAAACTGGACACCACACATTTCTGTGACAGACTTGGCATCTCACAACACGCTTTTTGTGATTGTGATGATTTCATAATCACAGACACGTGGTGATGTTTTTTGGCATCACATTATGCCCTGGAGTTTTGCATACCGTGGTTGTAGCATATTCTGTGGTTATCTCACAATAATACAAGAGTTTTAGTGTTTTCAATGAACAGTGTAACCTATTCTTATAATATCATAAGGATGCAATGCATTTGATGTATGAAATATAATTTCGCAATTTTTTTTTGCCTTTTTCCTCTGTAAATTAATTCATACCGGACATGATGGATGATTGACCCCTGATCACACAATACACATCCACATGTTGTCAGGTGATCTGTCTCTTGGCATTGGATGTCATTTCCAGTTCAAGTATGTGTGGGGGTATAGATAGAGACATGCTGTACCTTAATGCAGTATACATAGAGATAAAGAGAGGATTCCTCAGAGGTAAATGACACATATGTATATAACAGAGGGGAGAATGAGATGCAAACCTATACGGATATGTACATACATGCATCTTTACATATGCACAGCAATACCTAGTCCCATGTGAGCACATGCACATGCACACGCATTACTTAACGCACACGTACACACAATACACACATTACACACACACCTGCTCTGACAGGTGACCTTGGATGCTGTGTATAGAACGAAGGCGGAGCAAAAGAGGACATTACACTGATGAGAGAAGAGGAGAGGAGAGGAGAATGTTAGGGATCAGGGTGAAGTTTAAGGAGAAGAAAGGGTGAGTAAAGGAGGCAAGAGTGGACAGGGGAGAAGCGGAGAAGGTGGGGACGAGAGGGGGGTGGACGAGAAAAGGAGAAATGACAGGAGGCAAAGGAGGAGGAGATGAGAGGCGAGGGAGGAGGGTTGGAGGAGGATTCGTTTTTGGACAGCTACAGTAAATGCTGCAGTGGATATCACACACAGCTGGAGTCAGGGTCCGAACACAAAGGAGACTCTTGAGCTCTCAGCCCTTCCTTCTCTCTCTCTTCATACCTATCTTCTCCCACCCACTTTCAATTTCCAATTTTGATTGGAACCCTCCTCTCACCCCACACCCTTTGACCTGCTCCTGTCCCCTCCCCTTCCCTCCCTCTCTCTCTCTCTCTCTCTTTGCACCAGCCGGTGAGTGAGCAGATCTCAGAAAGCATCCTGAGTGGAGGAGGACAAGTGGGGTGGGCCTCTCTCTACCTCTCCTTTACATCTGTCCTTCCTCTTTTTCTTCATCTGAGCCGGTCAATCTGTCTTTACTCGTTTCTCCAACAATAATTCTCGTTTTACCTTCTTTTTCTTTGTAAATGTTGTCACGTGCTTGTAACTCTCTGTTCTTGTCTTTGCGTCCCTTCCCTCTCTTTTTCCTGTCTGTTTTGTCCCCGCGGTTTGTGCTCCTGTTGTTTTTATGTCTGTCCGTCCATCCATCCGTCTATCAGTGGGGAACAGGGACCATCAAAAGGTGAGTCCTGTCTAAAGTTAAGAGCTGGTCTGCAGTACATACCGATTCACAGACACGCACCTACACACACACACACACTCATGTATGCTTTGGAAGTTAGAGCTGTAAGTACCAGACTTCAGTCCTGATTTGTAATGAAACCTGTGTGGGACATAAAACTGGAAATTTGGAAATTTTGTGTTGGAGGCTTGCAGCCTCATAGTATGTGTTGTTGTGCAGCCTCATGATGTTGCGCTGGGTGTTTTGAAACTGGTGATGATTTGCATGACATTGGCATAACTTCAGGAAGACGTTGGCTAAGTGCGGAAAAAGTTTAACTACGAACATGTTAAAAAAGATTGCAAGGTCTGCCGGCTGTGCATTTGTGTGTGTGCGCACGCATTAGAACTGTAACTGCTTGGTATCTCTTCTTATTTTCTTCTCTATCTTCTTATTCTTTTTCCTTTTTGTCTTCTAAGTATCCTATTACTATTTATTGTTTCAATGACTTCATACATCCACAAAAGACTTTCATGGAATCTTCTAATCTAACACGATATTGTGTATTTAAGTGAGTGAAATGTGTCATACTACTTTTGTGGCCATTATTGACTACACACTTTGCAATTTAATTGTGAACTTTTTTTGTCATGATTTTTGAAAGCAAATGTTAAAGAATTACTTCCATGATTGTTTCTTGAATGTGGGATGAAAACTATTGAATCTACGGGTAGTATATTGAATTTTAAAATACTTATGCTAACTACTCAAATAATTCAAAATAGATGGATAACATTTATTTTCTCACTCTGTGCCTCAAATTGACATTCTGTATAGTGGCCTGTTTTACTGTAGCATCTATGTTGTTTTACGCAAAATAGATTGTGAGCTGAATGATTATGAATGAAACATTTCTTAGGCCATATTTAAACAACAGCACTGCGTAAAATAACGCAGAGCCCCTCATTCATTTGAATGAGGCCACTGGGCTGATGCAGTAAGGGTGCAAAGGCAGAGAGCTGTGGCAAAATAAATGAATGGTCATCTGGCAAAAATTTGAACCAAGCTCAACTGTTACTGCAACATACTGCACATTGCAAGGGTTGCAATAAAAGATAAAATGATTTTCACCTCTATGACTTGTAGGGTTGTAAAATCCTCTTAAATAGAATTAACTGCCTTGCACTGTTTGGCTTCAGACTCAGATTAATTACTCAAACTGACCCTTCTGGGTTGTATTTCATTGTCTCATTGGTTTTAAAACAATTCACCCCCACCAACACAGTTGCTGTATTGTTTTAATGCAGGGCTGTTCTTGGCCTGGTCTATAGTTCAGAATTAACTGGAATCCTGTTCAGACGCAAAAGATGATAATACATACTTCACATTCACAAAGTCACCTCTGACTGATTCTCAGTGGAGCAGATCCAGGTTGTCCTCCCTGATGAGATCAGAGTATAGCTTGGCTTAATGACTTTGAGACTGGTTACTGCTCACATACGTACATGAGTTGTCGTAGTGTCAAAGATAAAGCCGATGTGCAGTCAAAACTCTGATACTTACAGTGTATGTCGTATTGTTACGGTAAAACTAAAGTTAAAAAAATATATGGTATTGCCACTGTCAAGAAACAAAGGTTGGGCTCACATGATGCAACAGAGGATGTATTGTTAAACTAAATGAAACAGTAAGGGAGGCAAAAGATATGAGGAGCTTATAATAAAGTAAGGGGGTACAGTGGTGGGGCAAGAGCGGTGTGAGTCGTGCTGGCTGGGGCCCTGCTAGGATATTGCCGGGGCCTCACTGTGTGGAGTTTGCATGTTTCCCCATCTGCTTGTCAGTTTCCTCCTGCAGTGCAGAGACATTAAGTTAGGTAAGGTGAGAACTCTAAATTGCCAGTGCAGAAGTTATCAGTCCTGTGATAGACTGGTGGTATGCAATGGTGTTACCTGCTTCTTTACTGATCCGAACTGGGATAGGCTCCGGCCCCTGGCAAACTTGAACAGGATAAGCAGATATACAACAGATAATGGATGGTTGGATAAAAAAGAAGGTACAGAAAACCTGTAAAACATTTTCCTAAATCATCTTTATTTAAAATACATAATGTAATGACAACTGCTTTTTCCAAAGGCAGCACAGTGCAAGCATTAGTTTGGTGTCCACTAACATTTAAAGTGATACAAGAGCAACTATTCAGGGCAAATTCATAGCCAGAGGTTGGAAACAGTGATTATACAATAATAAATCTGTCTAGTGCATGATATTAATGTTTTTCTTTGTTTAATTGCTTCAGATGGAATAATAGAGTTGATACTATATACAGTAATGTATATGACCTCCTATTGCCAACAAAATCTTCCTGGTAAAAACTGCGCCAAATTTGCCCCAAATGTTAATGTGGCATCACCTTATGGGTCAATCACACAAATCCTGCAACTTAAACATGCATGATCACACACAGACAGCAGTGTCCCAGGAAATGTGACAGAATTAGAGCCCTCCCAACTAAACAGCTCTGTGGTTAAAATAATTTTCTCAGCTATTTTAAAATGTCGGTAAATCACCACTTTATTGTTGTTCTTCACAGCATGATTGTATTAAATGGCCATTTCAGCTTAACTTTAACGTAAATTTTGTGAATATTATATTATTTTAATGGCCAAAGATGTGCTTTTGATATTTCAGGAAATCACACAGTACATCACATGTAATTTTGGAAAACAGAGATTACAAAATCATAAATGATAAAAAACATAAAAAGACAAAGTAGGCCTAAACATAGACCTGTACACAGTTTTTTTTTTTAAACAATGTAAAAATTGAATGTCCCAGCCACCAGATTTGGAAGCACTAATCACACTCCAACAGCTTGAAAAATTACAGGTAGCAGAGAGACATCATAATTTGTGACACACCTGGCCTGTTATAGTTACAACATCATAGGACATTCAGAGATTAACAAAGCTCACATGCTAAAACATGTAAAATGTCACATTAAATAGTGATCCAGTATCTTTTTAAGAGAATATATATGTATATATTTTAACATTCAATGTGCTCCAACCAAATAAATGATCAAATAAGTACACAACTGATACATTACCCCTTTAACCATACAATCCCCATGCCAGATTTCTATTATAAAAGCCACACATTCCAATATACCATCATGATGAGGTCAGGTCGTAAGCTTCGTATTTATTCTTCATTTCCTTTATGTTCACATGCTCTCCATTATGATCATATTAGAATAGTTGTTAATGTGTTAATGTGCAAAACAATATCTACAGTTTTAAACACCACTGTTGAGGTAAAGGCATTACTTTGGAAACAGAGCTAGGATATAAGTTTGAAATCTTTTAGAACCTTTTAAATATGTTAATCTGCTTTAAAATAGACGCTAAAAATGTGTTGTATTGAGGTGCAATGGGTGAGTTTAAAATGTTTTCAAATCTCTATAAACCGTGTCCAGCTGGACTCTAGTTAGGGTAAAAAGATTTAGATTAGTCTCTTCCTGTTATATTTAACAGGAAGTAGGTGAATCTTATCAAAGTGCAACCAAATACCTCTGACAGTCTATAAATTATATATGCAAATCAAATATATATGTGTGTATCAAACTGAAATCTAAATGAAAAATCAGGTATTATATAATATTGATGCCTGTCTGAGTGAAAGCTTAAACATGCTCTGACTGACTCATTACTGTGGTTTTCTGGGAAACCTAACAGAACAGAATTAAGTTACTTGCTTTATTATATTACATTTTTCTTTTTGATATGCACTGTTTGACATGCGTTCATGGCAGTATAGAACATTGTACATGCTTCATTTGCCAAAGAAACAAATTCTACCTGTTAAGGTGGATAACTACAATAAGTAGTCAGACGCTAACCAAACCAAATGTTTGTCAGTCAGCTGTTCTCTGTCAGTAATGAATATAAACATCTTATGTTTTATTTAGGATCATTTGGTATTGCTAAATTACTGTCTTTAGTGGGCCTCTTATCTGTGTGTGATATGGATCATGGTAATGGTTATTATATAACTGTTTTCTGTGTGTAGGTCTTTGTTTAGGCAACCTTTATCCAATTCTACAGTAAATATTAATAAAGGTTGACACAAACATGACGTGATTGTGGGTGCAATATAAGTTTTTCACTTTAAATTGTCTTTGATATGTTTTTGACCTCTGTAGTCAACAATAGTTCACTTTATCTTGAGCCACATACTCCTCTCATCCCTGCTTTATTTGTACTATAGGGAAGGAAAGCTCAATGCTGTCACTGTTTTTCCTATGCAGTGTATGCAAATGGTTGTACAATGTATTGCAGCCACAAATGTTGTAAGTATTGTATGCTCTAATAGGGAGACTAATTTTAACCCTTGCAGGACTGACCTGAAATCTGGGCCTGTCACTGCAACCTCTGTAATCAGGTGTACTAACATGTCTTACTCTTATACACGGCCAGGCTGGATGGACAAGTGCCCATCAAAGGGGTGGACGGTATAACCTGTCATGACAAACTGTAGAAATGTAAAGATTTGGCTTTGCTGTTTGTATTAGTATAGAATTAATTTTAAATGTAAAGACACATTAAATGGTCTAAAAGCATCACTGTAACTCACCACATATTAACCAGTGCGGCTGTTCATTTCGATTTACACTTAAACAACTTTTGCATGTTAACAAGAATGAGTGAATAACAAGAGACAAAATACATAGAACCAAGAGATCATTGGAAAACATGTTGCTTCACCTGCCCCTTTCACAGAAGACATTTTGACATGTCACAATAGAAAAAGCACAAGTGTAAATAGCAAAATTAGTAATGGCAAAATTTCATTTAGCTGCTTCGGGGTCAGGGCCCTGCAATTGTGCATGTTGGCTCACTGTCGCACTGGCTCTGTCTGAAAGAGAAATTTCAGACACTTGTAAATAAAAAGTTACCACTGAGAGAGCTAATGCTCTGGAACTGTAATTTTCATTTAATCCTGATGGAGACACAATGTATTGTTGGATTGTTAGTAGAAAGCAGTGTGCATGCCATGGCCACTACTTTTTTGTTCCATTGTGGGATTTTTTTATACACTCAAAATTCAGACACTCAAAGAAAACGTTTAAGTATAAATAAAGTGCACTATCTATGCAGTGAGTAGGGAGCAATTTCGAACACAGCTAATGTCATGACTTACTGGGACACGTGAATAGAACAGAGCAGGTGTTAATGTGATTAGCTGTACCTGTGCTTTTTCTGTTATGACAAGTCACTATGCAGAACAAACTGCTTTTGCTAGAAAAACTTCCACATACTTAAGGAATGTTAGAGAATGCTCTCCAGCTCAGACACAAAGTGACACCACTGAGACATGTAGACATTATCTGGCAAAAGCCAGCTGTGGAAGGACATAACACACGCGCTATCTGCATCTATCTATAAGGCATGGTGCCCATACACACAGTTGAGAGACGTGGCTTTAAGGCAATGGATTCACAGTATGTTAAACCAAAACTTTTTACCCAAAACAAAATCCCAAAGTTGGACTGCAGCTGTTGTGAGACAGTGGAGCAAATGGCACAATTTCCCATCACACAACAGATAACACACACAACATCTGCTCTGCAGTGTGAAAGGCTTTTAAGTTCCATCAAGTACGAAGCTCTGTCTCCACAGCCACTGTTGAGTTTATTAATAGTTTATTAATAATGTTCTTCAGGCAATAAATAGTAATTGTCCAAAAGCCCTGGACTGAATTTTAAATTACATTCTGTTAAATTATGAGAGCAAAAATTAGACAGTGCGATGCTGCAATATTGTT
Source organism: Lates japonicus (assembly GCA_033238685.1). Lineage (NCBI taxonomy): Eukaryota > Metazoa > Chordata > Actinopteri > Centropomidae > Lates > Lates japonicus. The sequence goes on along the minus strand of BRZM01000029.1, from coordinate 3,153,334 downwards.
ATCATTCCATGTTCAAAATGTACCTTGGTATAAATTTAAGGTCATACCGCCCAGCCCTAGCCTGTCGAATAGTGTGCTATGAAAATGCCATTGCTCATCATGAGACTTGTAATGCTATTGATATTGACTTGTAGCTATGAATAAAGTAATATGTGCTTAGTGGTTATGTTCCAGAAAAAGTGTTCCCTGGCTTATTTCAAGGAAAAAGACACATCTCACACAGATGTACAGAATAATGCACACCCACATAGATGCATTCAGTACACACACTACACTACACACACACACACACACACACACACACACACACACACAAAGAAGCACACTTGTGTGCAATAACATACGCGCACACACACACATGCAGAGGGAGTGGAAGTATCAGTGAACAATGATTCAAGCAGTGGTTACTATAAATCTTCAGGAGGGGAGGGGGGTGCACGTGTCTAAAAGAAAAGAGAGAAAGAGAGAAAGATAAACAATATTTTGACCTAAACTAGTAGAATGCTTGGTAGATGCCCCCAAAAATAAAGCTCTCTAGAGATAAAGCCAGCAGGTAGAAAGATCTGGGGCACAACACACACAGAACAACATGTACATTTGTACGCATGCACACACATTTAGCATACACCGTTTTTTTTTAAACCACTTTTGAGGACACTGCACATCCATAGTCCCTTTTTGTCAAACAGAGGATTTCAATTTTAGTCTATTGATTACAACATCCAGGTTCTGCTTCTGTTTGCTACAGCATCATTTTAATTACTGTGGCTAAATGCAATTCTTAATGTAGCATGCAACATGCAAATATAGCAATGTCCTGTCTCTTTTGTTTGGCATTGCCTTGTTCTTTGATACTTTGTACTTTCATATTTTTTTCATACTGTCCAGGTCAAGCTAAGTTCTATAATAGATAAGGTGTTCATGACAGTCTAGAACAACAGTCCAGATTGGTTGACATGAGCATGTACTTACCAGAGGAGGTGTTGGGGGTTCACTCAGATGACCCAGCTATGGTTGTCTATAAATGTAAAAGAAGAGGTGCCAAACAAAATGACAGGTTAGCTTTCAGTCAATAGAGGGAGAAGGTTTGAGATTTGTAATCTAATTAAAGGAGAGAGGGAGTTATGGGAGGTGTAGCCATAGACACAGTTATGTCTGAGCTGTCTGGTTTTTTATTTGTGCAAATTATATTTTGGACAGAAACTGTTGGGATATACCAGGATTTACACATTTGTGGTAGCTGAACTAGCATGGGAACTATTAGCCCTCTGCAGCTAGCACAGCAAGCATAGACTGCTGAACTTTCACAGAGTTTGAATAACAAGGCCATACAATACTGTTATCGACTTTTTCCAAAGTTGGTAGTCTGTAAGTAACTACTTGCTAGATTATAGCATTTTTTTTACCCCTTAAATTGTTTAAAGTAAGAGGTAGTAGTGTCGTTTGAGCTAGGCATAACACTAATACAGCAGTGACATAGTAAGATTTGCCTGTTTGTAAGCGGCATACAGTGATGAAAGTGGAATATGGCAGTTAAAATCAGTATATGCTGGTGGTATCTCCCAGGCCTAAAATGACATGTTGTTTATAAATGGTATAGTCAGTAGAACAGCAGCTGCATACTAAGAGGTGTACCATTAATAATTTGCATATGCCACGTCAACAAGAGTGGCATATCACTTGCTGTCTTTGATCATGGTCCTGCTGGTAGTTTCTGATTGAGGATTAAGGACATTATGGTGAGATTTCTTACTTGGTTCCCTCCTCTGCGACACCCTCAGCCTCCAGTTTTCCCTCCTCCTCCATCTTTTCCTCCGAAATCAGTTCCTGTTTCCGGTGTCGACGAAGACATTTCACTACTACCATGGAAAGGATCAGCAGAGCCAATGCTCCGCCCACTGACGCTCCAATCGCAACTGCAATGGTTGAATCCCTCGGAGGGGGGACTGAGGAGAGGAGAGGGTTAAATATTTTGTAGACAAAGGATGGAGACAAGTGCAGTGCTGGCTAAAAGCTCTACTGGGCTGATTAAACAGAGTGGAAAGAAAGAAAGTGCTGCTGAGTTAGCCTGTGTCATACGTGAATGTGTGTATGTGAGTGTGTGCGTGAGTTGGAGAGAGATGCTGAGGGACTAAGTTCAACCTCTTGTTGGTCATTAATAAGTAAAAAGCTGACTCAGCACCAGTAGGTCCTCACGCTTCAGGAAACTCACACAGTCACACAGAGTATGTTATATTTGATTACTGAGTGGTATTTATCCTAAAAGTATGGTGGTTGAGAGAGATCAGTGCTCTCCAAAACACAAGCAAATGTTTTAGCTTCCTCACCACTTTTGACAACACATACATGAAGGAAAGGTCTTTAATAAGTCCATATTATGGATTCTGTTTGCTGCAGTTTTTCAAACTTACACGCTATACTTTTTGCCAGAATATAGCCAAATACATTTAATCTATTTGCAGCTTGCATCTATCGATGTGATTATCAACAGCAGCATCAACAGTTAGTTGTGCAAACCCTAAAATGCAGCATTTCAGCCATATTTCGGTGCAACTATGGAAATTATTCATGAGCAACAACTGCTATAGCCTGACAGAAAAAAAAAGGCAAATGGTATACATGCCTGATTTAGACCCAGAATGAAAAGAACAAGATAAATCAAAGCCATTGAATGGTCTACTCAAATGGTGTTATGTCATCACATAACTAAAGTCTGTGAAATAGTAAATAAAAGTAGTGAAACAGTGAAGCCCACTGTTCCACTCCTACAGTTCTGAGTAATCTCTCTTAACAGCAAAATTCAAGACTAGACGCCTAGTACTATGTTTTTCTCGGTAGCACTCTCCCTCAGAAAGGCACTTCTGGATTATGGTTTTGAATTGAGTTACATGTGCAAGCCCTACACTAACACAGAGACTGTATCTTTAAGGCAAGGATTATGATTCATAGACCAATTACATGACATTGTATCTTCAGAAGGTAGGGTTAGTATCTTACGTTCAGTGACGACATTAAGCTGTATGACACCATGTCCCTGGATACGGTCTGGGGGGTTTTTCACATAGCAATTGTAAATCCCCACATCATACACCTGAACATCTGATAGGGTGATCGACAGATCATTCTTATCCAGGTTCCCAGCAAACGTGACCCTGTCTCCAAACCTCTCTGGACGCAAAGGCACCATTCCTTTTTTCTTGTAGTATGTCATAAACTATGGAGAGAGAGAAAGAGAGAGAGGGAGAGATATTTAGGATGTGGATAACCCAAGTTTTAAGATGTTGTTAAACATCTAAAAACTATTTTACCATCTCCTCTGTATCGTTGAGTGTTTCTTGGTAGGTCCAGTTCATGGAAAACTTGGTAATATCCATCTTGTAGCAGGAAGTGAATGTGCAGGGGATTTTGACAGTTGTTCCATTCAGTGCATTAATGTAATTAGACACGAGCACATCCATGCTTGAACAACCTACAAGTAAAAATAACAATGGATTACAAACAACAGCCAGAACAAACAACAATAAAATGTCTGAGCAGTCGGGGTTGAAACACATTTGAAATGGATTGAATGGATATCAATAACAGATCAGTATATTGTGTTTATAAATATATTTGTTAAAGAGATCTAAAAGGAGGGTACATTTAAATAATGAAAAGGAAATTCATTTCACATGTTTAGGTATATAAGGGGAAGAGAGCTCATGGTAAAATGTTAGCATCTATGTAAAATAACAAGACAAAGGTGTAACAGTCAACATGGTCTTTCTTGGGTTTGTTAAAATCAGTCAAAAGACATCTAGTCAAAATCATGTACAGTGCAGTGTAGCACCTCAGGGAGCCTCATCTACAGGTTTGTGATTACATACACACCCTAAGCTAGGACATGTTAGGGCTTTGTGTTTAACTGAACATACTGCAAAACAACCTAAAGAGGAGAACCAAAAAGTGCAGTTCCTCAGCAGTTTCAACTTGCCAATATATAGCGTTTCTCCATGTAACTGCTGACTCTTCTTCTGCACTCCATCTGGAGCGTGCTGTCTTTCAGGCTGACAGTCATTTGATGTGAATTCCTCAACTCACAGAACAGATTTAAATGTGGGGAATTCCTACAAAAGTCAATGTAGATGCCTGCTATATAGTTTACAATTCCAGGGAAGCACACAAGAAGTGTTTCACTGCATGTTTGTTTAGTCCGTTTGAATCTACAGCATGAGCCGATATGTCATAGATGGATTTGCATATGCTTACAGGCTTACACACAAGTTTCCACAAGAATGGCACTATTTTTGCTGAGACCTTAAGCATCATTTCAGTTATCTATTGCCTCTTCAGAAGGTAACGTCCTTGTGGAAAGAGATTTTCAATTGCTCAATTGCTGGTAGCAATGAATCATATTTTTCACCTTGAATAAGGTTATGTTGTAATCGTGCCAAATAATGTCAAAGTTCACGTATGAAATAATACAGATTATCAGTGTTGTAGAGGGCAGCTCCCTCATTATAAGCAGGTTTAACTCTGTCGAGGATTAAATAATGATACTATATTTTCATACTGTATGTGCATTTATGTATCGCTTAAATAATCTTCAAATTGTGTCCTAAAAACAGTCAAATAGAACAGACAGATGGCAGTCAAATGTTTTATTTCAATTATCATTGGTATGATTTTGATGAAACTTTGATGGGGGATAACAACTTCTGGCACTGTGATCTGACATAAACAAAATTTGGCCTGATGGAAACAGTAGAATTAAGCTGAATTAGGGCAATGTCACTTATGTATTGTGGGGATATGTTTTTGAGTATGAGTATGTTTCTCTTGATAATGGGAGTATGTTTAATTCATTGTGTGAAGTGCATTCAGAGTAATTACAATCTCTGCAGTTAATTAAGTCATCAGAAGGTGTGGCAGGAAAACTGAAAGAGAATCTCATGAGACACAAAATCTTACCTGCGCAGTAGTAGCTTGAAACTATGTTAGATAGCTGCATAGACTGCTCCACTAAGTCACTTTAGTATGTATCTTAACATTGCAAAATTAAAGTAAAAAATTTTTAACTTGAAATGAAATTTAAGTATTGTTTAATTGCTTCAAGTTTCCTCCTCCCCTCTAACATTATGTCTCAGCATGGGCTTACACTCCCCAGACAGAATCTCTGCCTCTGTGTGTGTGTGTGTGTGATGGGACTCTGCACCATTCTCTCCTCTGCAGTCGGGTGTTTCTGGCTCCCTTCCCACTGCTGCTGCACCACTCCACAGGCCTGCCTCTCTGCACCACACACACACACACATATGCCCATGCACTTGCTACATCCCCACCCCCGTCCATATGTATAATTTACACACACACACACACATATACAAGCACACAATTTTCCATGCACACAGTTCACCACAGTCAGGTATCTTATGATGCAGCGCAGCACCTGCTTTTTGCTCTCTATCTACTTAATAAACGCAAACAAATGCATACACATGCTTCCACAAGGTGTGTATTGTCAGCAGTGAGCTAAGCATGCTAGCTGTGCTATGTCAATGTCATCCCTGCTTACTGACCTATCTGTACACACAGCTAGCATGGACACATTCAAGCGGACACGGCTGTCCCTGCCGCACACACGCAGACACACACACATATGTGCCTTTGCTACTATAAGACATACACAGATATACGGTGTGAGAAACAGTTTGATACAGGCTCCTTCACCTGCTGACTCAGCAGTCCTGTGGATAGTGAGAAAGAGAGGCAGATGCAGAGACGGAGAGAGACAGAGACTTGCTAACAGATGAAATACTGC